>CVMT01000005.1:644443-740993 GCA_000985935.1 Talaromyces islandicus | reverse complement strand
TTTTTTTTTTTTTTTTTTTTTTTTTTTTTTTTATTACCTCCCAAGTGCAGAGTACCCTGTACGGAGCACTCTGTACGCCTTCCCTTTAGTCGCTAGTTAGTAGTTACCGTTTCTTCGGTTATCTTCTTGACGTTTCCAAACACTAAGTTGATTAGTGCGTGTCTGCCATTCTGTCATCCGGAATTGCACATTCTCCTCTCCCCTATTGGGCCGAGCGAGAAAAGAGGGTGGCAATCAAGTGACTCAACGCTATACGAGCGAGATAATGAAAGGCTGATCCCGAGCTCATGAAATCTCGTAATTAATTATTTCCCTCATTACTCACTGGCATTGACTTGCTTCCACGGGTCAGGTCAAGTCGGGTCAGGTTAGTCGGGTCAGTCAGGTCAGTCACCCGGCGCGGTCAAGTGACTCGGTCGGTTCACAACTTCACAGTTCGCTCGCCAACGAACCCAAGTGATTGGCTAATGGCATGACGTCAATGCCCGCCCCGTCTAATAGCCTTGACATGAATGTTTATGTTTATATTAACCGCTAACCAAAAGTTGATACTACTACCACGTCCTCCGTCCATACGCTTTTCAACACTAAAGCCAGAAATATCAATTCCATATAGAATACAACGAATCCATTCGTAAACATCCCTAACCGACATTGGTGGCTATCACTACATAATAAACCTTGCTGAAATGCTCGTGGCTGCTTTTCCAATCGCGTCGTATTTGATCTTTTTTTTTTTCGATATACCGCCGAGTTTTTCCGCTGGAGCGTTGATCGACCTAGAAGAACAAAAAAAGAAAAAAGAAGGCGGCGAGAAAAACCCTGGAAAAACAGAACAAAAAAACAAAACAAAACAAAACAAATTTCACCACGCCTTCCATGCCTCTTCCCTCACTACCGTCCACTAAAGCTGGAGTATCTATTTCGTAGTTAGAGCCTGTCTTGTTTTTCTCATCTTCACTTTTCTGCTCCGATGTGAGGCTCGAGGTCGGGCGGAAGAACACTCTCCTTTCCAGTACCACTTCTCTCCAATCATGGCAGGAATTCCACATACCTCCAAATCCTAGCCCGCATGTCACCACTACCCGTTGCGAACAGATTGTTAGTTGGGCTGGGGGCAACGGAGATCACTAATCACACGTGTTAGCTCTTCAAAACCATCATAACACACAACAAACTTACCAGAATTCTTGTGACCCTGCAACATCATCTGTGCGTTGCCAGTGTTGGGATCCCAGAATTGAACTCCGCGGTCCTTGGATCCACTCATAACCCAGTGGCCGTCAGGGGTCAAGCAAACACTGAGTACGAAATCCTATACCAAAAGTCAGCAACTTTTCAACCATCGCGTGTCGAGAGTATACTCACCTTGTGTCCTTCAAAAGTGCGCACGCACTTGCCTCCCTTGACACCGGTGCCAGGCAGCATTCCCCGTGGGGCAGTCAGCTCCCACATCTTAATCGTCTTATCCAAGCTACCGCTGACAAGGTCACGGCCGTTGGGCGCAAAGGCAACCGAGTACACACTGTCCTTGTGGCCATCAGGGTTCTCCAGTCTTTCGACCAGGTATCCAGTGGTAGTATCCCACACGCGAACACTCTTATCAAGAGAGCCAGCCGCCACATAATGACCGTCTGGGGACATTGCAACCGTGGTCACGCCATCTTCGATGCTGAGCGTGTAAACGAGTTTACCTTCCAAGACATCCCACAACCGCACCGTCTTGTCACCGCTACCCGAGGCGATATATCGGCCATTTCCGGCAAAGTCGAGCGAGTAAATATCTTGTTCATGACCGCTAAAGACGTGCTTGATCGAGCGCGTGGCAATATCCCAAACCTACAGGCAAATCAAGATCCGTTAGTGCACTGTTTTCTACTTTCTTCTTCTTCTTCTTCTTCTTCTTCTTCTTCTTCTTCTTCTTCTTCTTCTTCTTCTTCTTCTTCTTCTTCTTCTTCTGTTGTCGATAAAAAAAAAAAAAAAAAAAAACAAAAACAAGTAGAAAAACCTACCCTGATCTGCTTGTCTTCAGCACCAGTAGCAAGATACTTGCCATCTGGGCTGAAACAGACACTACGAATGTAGAGATCTCCATCCTTGTCAACACTCTCATCCTGCAGCGTTGCTACATTCTGACCAGTGGCCACATCAAAGATTTGAGCCGATCGGTTGCAGCCCGTGGCAACATATTTTCCGTCACGGCTGAAGCGAACGCAGCAGACCACGCTGTCGTGCACCAGATGGTGAACCAACTCGACGTCCAAGACTCGTTGGACCTCGGGGTTGAATACAGCATACCAGTCGGGACCTTCACGCTTTTGTGTGGCTGGGAGGTCATCCGGGCTCCAGTTGGCTAACGTGTTGCCAGGTCGTTCCCGAACAAGAGGCTGTCCAGGCGGTGTTGGGCGGGGAATCTGAGGAGAGGCACCGGGAGCAGGGTACGCTAGCTGATGCGTCTGTTGGGGAGTGGCAGGTCCGGGAGGAGGCCTACCCCGGCCCTTTCCAGGTCCAGGCGAGGCAGTGGGAGGTGGTGGGGGGCCATAGCCTAGAGATTGTTATTCATCTGATCAGCACGACACAAAAAAATTGAGGCCAAAGCCAGTGATCAACAGCGCCTACCGTTCACTGCAGCACCGGGCTGATAGGCTCCATAAGAGCTCTGCGGAGGCTGCGGTGGTCCTTGCTGTGCCGCTGGAGCCGGCTGTTGAAGACCATGCTGCGGTGGTTGTTGATCCTGAGGCGGCGGAGGAGCAAGTCCAGGACCGCTACCTCCTTGGTTGGCCATGATTCCGCCGAAGAGGTTGTTCGTACCGTGTCCAAGGGCTGGTGGGGCTTGAGATGGTCCTGCATGAGGAGGGCCGCCCACATGCGAGGGCACTGTTTGTACCCCGCGCGATTCAAGCTCATGGCGTAAGACTCGGATTTCGTTCTCGTAGCTATAAGATTGGTAACCAGTTAGTTGGCTCCAAACGAGCGGAAATATGAATCATACTCGGTCTTCATTTTGATTTGCGTTTGCTCGAGCTGGTAGACCTTCTGCCTGATCATCTCCATTTCTTGAAGCTGACCAGTCACTGTGATGAATGTCAGTAAGCAGTGTCAATTAAGAGAGGCTATTCCGGAGAGGGGGAGGAATGATAGGGAAGCTACGAACGCTGGTGTTCAAATTCCCCAGTGCTTCGAGACTGGTTGTCAAATTCCTGGCGCAGCTGCTCCAACAACTCGGACAGGCGAGAGTTGGGAGCAGGGACCATTCCTCGATGCGTGCTGTACATGATGGCGTTCGATCGGATGACGGTGTTCAGATAAAATTGCCGAGTAAATTGACTCAAAAGCTCAGCCTGTCGGTCTGCAGATCAAAAATCCAAGATAACTTGATGGCAGAATCGCAGGGCGCAATAATACTGACGATAATCCAATCCTGCAAGGAGGGTCGTCGGAACTCTGTCGCACCAAGCATCAACGGTCAGATTGGTATTCTAAGAGGCAGGAGGGAATTACCAGCAAGCGACTGAGATAGAAAACAAACGTACGTGACGAAAATCGCGCCTTGGCGGTTTGCGCAGTCGCGAACGGGGCGGGTTGCTGTGGTGGCGCGAGGATAGGCGGATAACCAGACGTCACCCGCAGCAGTGAAAACCGAGCACCAACAGACGAGCGGGGGGTTCTACACAACAGGCGGTGAGCAGAGGATGCTATCGCAGACAGCTTGAGACAGCTGCGCTGCAACTGATTGATGGCTCGGGCAGCTGACACAGAGCCACAGGCGTTTGGGAAGGGGGAGGGGAGGGAGGAGGTGATGGGGAGGCTGGTGAGAAGAGGAGATGGAAAAAGGTGAGTTGGGGACTCTGCTGGGAAGTGCAACCGCCAGATAGCCTGGGCCACCGGGCCACAGCACAAAAGGTAGATGCGACCCACTGGCGACGGTTTCGGCTAGCCGGTGGAGCCTAGCCGGGGAGGTTCTTGCCTCCTCTGAACTCGCTCCTGCCCGATGTGCTGCCGCGGTGCCCGGCATAACTTGCCTTATTAGGCTTGGCGCGGCAGCCTCGTGTGTCGGCGAGTCGGCTGGCGCTTGGGCCAGGCGCGGTGCCTCTTCTGTCATGCATCGACTTGTGACTCTTAACGTCGTACAATGGGGGGCTGGGGAGAAATTTAGCCACATTCATCCAGTATAGCTAACCAGCTGTTTTGCCCAATGGGATATTTGTGAAACATACATATTCTTGAAAACAGGTCTGCATGGGTTTTCTTCCTCCCTGATAGAGTCTCTGCCGACCAGAACAGCATCACTGTACATACTAGGGAATAACTAAGAATAATAATGCAACGATTCACGACGCCTTACATAATCGGTTCCGCTGAATCAGAGATGAACGCCCGCCTCTCATAGGCCAGCATGCTGCCGCCGGGCCCACCAGGGGCTTGGCAGGGCTCTGCCCGTCCGCGGACACTAATTAGCCGTGCAGAATCATGCGCCCATGCCCCCTATCCGCGTAGCCACTGGCCGGCTCAGCGTTTTCCGCCCTGGTGTGATGGGCCGCCGCCCCGGGTTTTCTTTGTTCCGCGCTGCTCATTGAAAATTAATAATAATATGCATCCCACCACACCCTCAACTCCCCTGACTGCAATTGCACCTCGATTTGATCCATCCACGCACCCCCGACACCATGGATGTTATCCTGGAGATATTCGACCTGGTGGTTGGCGATCGCCTGTACGCCGCCGCTTTGCCAGCAACCCTCAAATCGTCGCCGTCGCTGTCAACCTTCATCCAGGACGCGAACAATACTTTGTCGCTCTTCGGCGATGCTCGTTCATACGTCTACGAGCCCGCCACCGCCTACCTGTCTATTGAGCCGTCCAAATATGCCTATCTAAGCATGTGGCCTCGCGATAATGCATACAGACAGGCGTCGAGTTTGTTTCTCATCACCTGGTAAGCCCTCCCCCTTTACTCTGTGTCAATATGCCTAACGTTCGATGTCTGTTAGGATTTTTGGCGTTATTATCTATTTCATATTCTCGACCCTTTCCTACATCTTCGTTTTCGACAAGACCACCGTCAATCATCCCAAGTATCTCCGCAATCAAATGAAACTGGAAATCGCGCAAACAATGAGATCCATGCCGATCATGGCTATCCTCACCACGCCTTTCTTCTTGGCCGAAGTCCGTGGCTATGGCAAGATGTACGACACGTTTGATCAGGAGCCCTTCCCCTACTACAGCATCTTGCAGTTCCCCTTGTTCATTCTCTTTACCGACCTGTGCATCTACTGGATCCACCGTGGTCTCCATCATCCTTTGATCTACAAGTCTCTGCACAAGCCGCACCATAAATGGATCATGCCGACTCCGTATGCGTCGCATGCCTTCCACCCCATTGACGGCTGGTCCCAGAGCGTTCCATACCACGTGTTCCCGTTCATCTTCCCCCTTCAGAAGTTTGCTTACGTTCTGCTGTTTGTCTTCATCAACTTCTGGACCATCTTGATCCACGACGGCGAATATGTTGCCAACAGCCCTGTCATCAACGGCGCCGCTTGCCACACTATGCATCATCTCTACTTCAACTACAACTACGGCCAATTCACCACCCTGTGGGACCGTATCGGGGGTAGCTACCGCAAACCCAATGAGGAGCTCTTCCGACGCGAGACCAAGATGGGGAAAAAAGAGTGGGAAAACCAATCCAAGGAGATGGAAAGCATCCTCAAGACTGTCGAAGGCGAGGATGACCGCCAGTACCTCGGCAAAGAGGACACAAAGAAGAGTATATAAGCCGACCGTTTATACTTTTCACATTAATTATTGCTATTTCTTGTACGGCAGAGTCTAGGACGATTCAAAGCCTGGCACACTTTTCTCGAATTAATCGGTAATGAAGGGGGTCTTGTCTTCGAAAGACAAGACAGGGGATGACTTGGCGCGATGGGTGTCGCGCGTTTTCTACTTGGGATCATGAGCTTATGCCAGCAACGCTGCGGCTAGTTGCATTTTGATTTGACGTAAAAATTAGTTTTATTAATACTGGGCCTCTATCATCAGCGCGACACTGTCGAAAGATTGTCGTGCTCTGAGACAAAGCGTCCTTCTGTTCAAATGTATATAGATGATATTGGTACATACGCACAGATTGACATTGCAAATGCATTGATATTTGAATTTGGTAAATTCATGTAGAATATTTTTCAGATCTTGTCTAGTTGCAGACTACTGTGTATTTTAATATTTTTAACTGACTAGCCAACCAACCTACCACTTACTCATCTATTAATATCTCCATCTGCGGGGAGAAGAACTCATCGATCTTCTTCCACCCCATCTCACAGCTTGCTTTGCCCTCTCGCTGCCAACATCCAACCCATGTATTTTTCCTGCATCGCAGGCGTCACGCCCGTCACAGGATGCGCCATCTCCTTCCCACCGTTCAAATACTTAGCCAAAGCTTGGTCGGCATGGGCCTCGGCGTCGTACCCGTAGACGTCAAGAACAGTCTGGGGGTCGCCGTACAGGTTGCCGCTTCTGACAAAATACTTACCTTCCAGCTCCGGTGCCATTGACCGGTCGCGCGCCTGTTGTTCTGGCCCGTCAGGGAGCATCCACAGTGCCCCATTGATGAACGAGATCTGCTGTTTGGCATATGCCTTTGGCATCCGCTCTTGCTCGTACAGCGATATCGCTTCGTGCAGCTCCAGTTTGCCCTGCACAACTGACCCGATGCATTTGGCCAAGAAGGCACCGTCTTCCATCGATGTGGCTGCGCCTTGTGCCATATGGTTGACCATTGAATGCGCGGCGTCGCCCATGAGCACGATATTCTTCTTCAGTGAAGACCAGCTCTTGAGCGGGCCGGTAACCATGAGTGGCCATCGAGACTGATGAGAGGAGGGAGGGATGATATGTCAGAACAGACTAGACCAGCGGCTTGCCAGGACTTACAGTTTTGGTGATCATGTTCACAATTCGTTGGATTCGAGGATCAAAGTCCTTATATTCCTGGTACATTTCTTCAATGGGAACGTCACTCTGGGTAGCTCGAAGTTTTTCCGGCCGATGATGAGACAAGACCAGATTAAAGTCCTTCCCAGCGCTGATAGGGTATGTGATAATATAGGCGTTTGGAGCCATCCAAACCTCCATTGTGAGCTTCTCAATCAGCGTCTTTGATATCGGGTCTTTGCGGATCTGCTCATAGGGGACAATTGCACGATATGCGCAGTTTGTGGTTGGGGGTTCTGGGGCAACGGTGGGAAACAGCGTCTTTCGCACAATGCTATTGATTCCATCGGCGCCTATGACAAGATCAAACGTGTACTTGGACCCTTTTTCAGTCGCCACAGTGGCTTGCTCTGTCTTGTCAAAGTCGACCTCGACGATTCGAGATGCTATATGGATCTGCGCGCCATGTTCTTTGGCAATTGTTGCGAGGGCTTCATGGAGATGTGCACGATGAACAACCCACCACGGCCGGTTCAAGCTTTGCTCCAGCGTAGCAATCTCTGTGTGTCCTACAAGTGTTCCATCCTTTCGGCGCATATTGAGTTCTTCAAAGCGTACGAGATTCTCTCCAATGACATCGGCAACTTTCCATCGCTGAAGCAGGACCGAGACGTTGGGTGTCATTTGAATCCCGGCACCGATCTACACGAGTGAAGGTATTATGTCAGTTTATTTTTTTGGGACTCGAATCGGAGACAATCCAACGTACTTCTCCCAATTCCTCGGCGGCTTCGAGCACCGTCACCCGAGCGCCTGCGCGGCGAAGTGCGATGGCTGCGGCCAGGCCACCGATCCCGGCACCCACTATGCCTACATGAATATCACGAGTCTGGGATTCATGGTCAGCTATAGAAAGAAGCTCATCGGCGAATATTGATGACTATATACCATGGTTGCGAGATTTATCAGAAGTTGAATATTGCAGCAATGGGTTAAAGTTGGAGAAAAAGGTGAACCACGTTCGATTACACAACGGCTATGATCCAGACTCTATCAGGATTCTTCTCTTCCCCTTATACCAGCACTTTCTTGATCATGTTACTAGTGGGTTTATATGATTTCGTCGGAACCTTGACCGAAGTGCGCGGACTTCGGCTCAGCCGGGGACTTCGGGAGGGGAGGCATAAAACACGCGGGGAAGAGAGAGATGTGATGTAGTGCGGAGTAGTAGTGGCCCCTTCAAAATGATTTTGAATTTTATCTTCTTCTGTAACAGTTTGCTCTGAATATCTTCGTTTTTGTCTTCTTTTTACAACCGTCGCTATATCATATTCAGCATTCCACCCCACAAAAATGACTGTCTCGAGACAAACCCTAAGAGTGCCTCATCTTGGAGGAACCACAGTCGGCTTTCGGTCCTCTGGTTCTGTACTTGACCCTGCAAAGCCTACTTTGGTTCTAGTGATCCCGTTCACGACGACAGTAGATTATTATGCTCCCGAGTTTGAGAACTCAGCGCTTACAAGCAAACTGAACCTGATCGCAATCGAGCCCCTGGGCCATGGCGCAACCCGCACAGACAGTGAAACGTTCACTTACTGGGATTCTGCTCTTGTCAATGTTCAGCTTTTGGAGGTTCTTGGAGTTGACCGCGTGATTGCAGGAGGAACATCCCAGGGCGGATGGATAGCTGTGCAGATGGCGTTATTGGCACCGCAAAAGGTCACCATTCCCCTTCATAACCAACTTTTTTTTATTTCTATTTTTATTCTTATTTTTATATACGTAAATAATTCTTACTTTGTGGAAAGGTTCAAGGACTGGTCCTAATTGGCACATCAATGGACTCCGAATCCCCCCAGAGCCGGGAACTTGGCTGCTGGGACGGCCCAGCAGCAACATCAGGTTTTGTTAAACTTGGAGCGGACATGACCACTCCCCAACACGACTTTGAACCGGGACAGGGTTATTACGATTTTCTCGTGGAGATCGGGTATGGCAAAGATCTCGGCGCATCGCTGAGATCGTTCTGGGAGGAAACGATCAAGACAACGTACCGGGGGGAGGAGGGTAAAAGGCGGATTTGCATGGCTGCCATTAATCTGGCCAGTCGAGACGGGCTGTATGCGAGGCTGCCATATGTCAAATGTCCTGTTGTTTGGTTACATGTGAGTTAAATCAGCAAGAGGAAAAAAAAAGGAAGACAAGAAGAAACATTCGAGAAAGCTGACCCTCATGATGGCAAAGGGAACTTCGGACGTGGTGTTTAGCTTGGCCAATGCACAGGAAGGCATCAAGCATTTTGTGAATTCGCCAGAGGCGCGGCTTGTCCCTTTTGACAAGGGGGTTCATTTTTTGAGCTTTACGCATCCAAAGGAGGTTCATGAGAATATCCTCGAGTTTACGGCGCGGTGGAGTCGGCAGGGACGTTTGTGAGGCAGTACTTAAAGGTAGTAAATATAGGTTGAAATCAGTGTATATCGATGGATCAATTTGATGTATGTATGGGTGTGAATATACTATTGGTTACTTCCTTTTAGCTGCCTAGACTTCTTATTATTGGTTAAAAAGCAAAAGAAAAAGACCGGCCTTGAAACTGTAGAATTCCGATGTGTCTTTCGTATGAGCAAGTGTTCTTTACACACTTGTCCTAGATTAGACTAGATTTTTTTTTATTGCTGCTGCGTACATATATATATCAATTGTTACACGAGAGAATACTGAAAACCATTTTGGGCCTTCTCGTTAACTCGATGTTTGATTGAAATTACCAAGCGTCATCTGCCTTTGTCTCTACGTGTAATGGCGCTTGTGGAGACACAGATCCATGTGTACGTAGTAACTACTAACCAGTCAACGAGAACACAATGCGGGGTCCAATCGCCCTAATCAACTGTCCCCTACCCAATTACATACTTGGTCACTGAGTTACCCCGTGGTGTAAGGGGGTTCTTTCCCGAAGTCCCCGTCGCGCCCACGCACCCCCGGATTCCCCGGATTTCTACCATCACCACCAGCTTATTTGCATGCATGATGAAGACATATGCTGTCAACAACACGCCCTCCTTGACGCACAATACCGCCAACGTCGTGGCTAGCCCGAGTCCCAGCAATCCCGAGGGCCACGCGCACAAGCGACGCCGGGTCGCCTTGGCCTGCGGGACATGTCGGTCTCGAAAGTCGCGAGTAAGTCTGCATCACTGGCACAATATTGAATGACTACGCGACCTATGGTATTGACTATCTGCAGTGCGATGGAGCCCGCCCTAAATGCTCGCTGTGTCGCGAGCTGGGCCAGGAGTGCGTGTACCAGCAAGTCGGGAGTTCTCCGAATTTAACCGTAGGCAAAGAGTAAAGGCATACCCTTCCAAGTTCTAGATCATTTCTAGACAGAAACCGTGCTGATGCATTCCATAGATATGTCGCGCAATTGGAGCACCGGATCGAGCAAATCGAGGAATTCATACGTCCTCTGCGCGAGGGTCGTGCTGAGATTACCCCGGTCAAGTCGTTTCCTCTACCAGAAGAAAACGATTTGTATCGACACCATACCTCGACCGCAGCAGGGGACCCGTCGTCCATTACCGGAAATTTTTCCTCTCACCAAGGTAGCCACAATACCAATGAGATTGGTGAGGCGGACACTTCCGAGGACTCGATCGATGGAATGGCTGCAATCAGTTTCCAGTATGAGCAAGATGCTGGGTTTTTCGGTATGTCTTTTGGTCCTTTTTTTTTTTTTTGATTGGAAAACAAAGAGGGCTAACCGTACCAAGGACCGTCATCGAACATTGCATTCATGCGGCACATTTCAAAAGCCATTAGTCAAGCAACATATCGCAACCCTTCTCTGCTGTCTGTTCCTTCTAATGACAACAAACATGGCAACGAAATGACAAATGCCTCGCAGCCCCATGCACATACAGAAAGGATCCGCAACAAACAAAATCCTCGTGAAGTGAACATATACGCCCTCCCTTCCGAGGAGCAATCTTGGGATCTTATCGAGCAATACTTCTCAAAGACCGGACAGCTGCTTCCCTTCATCCACGAGCAATCAGTACGCGAAACATACTTTCAAATGAAGAGAAACGATTCTACCAAAGTGCGTAGGACGTGGCTAGGCCTGCTCAACATCATTTTCGCCATCGCCTTGAGTCTTTGTACCGATAGTGATATGCCGGCCCAGCAACGAATTGATGAATCAGATGTCTTTTACCAGCGTGCAAACGCTTTGTGTGATCGGGAATCAAGACGGAATGCCAGCCTTGAGATGGGTAAGTACGCCGGGTTACCTTAGAGAGAAAAATTGCTGACGATTGCTTTAGTGCAATATCTACTTGTCCTGGGACAGTATCTTCAAGGGACGCAAAAGTCCGTTCAAGCTTGGACGACCCACGGTCTCGCCATAACTGCCGCCTTTCAACTCGGCATTCATTCTCCCGAGGCTAACAAGGCCTTTCCTGCGTTGGAGTGTGAAATCCGCAAACGGACGTGGTTTGGATGTGTGCTACTAGACAGGTATTTACAGCGTTTACTCTTTTCTCAAAGGAGTCTAACAAATGTAGAACACTGAGCATGACCTTTGGTCGGCCATGCATAATACCCCAGTCTTATATCAGACTAGAACTGCCGTCCGTTGAAATGCAGGTACTCGGACGGACGCCTCAGCCAGAGACTTGTACGCATCGGGATGGCTGTTTTTTCACCGCTGCCATGTAAGTTTGGCTTTTCTGCGTTATTTTTGTTTGTATCGTTAACATGCTAGCCAACTCTATGTTGTGATGTACAACATCATCGACACCTGCTACGACCAAAACCTGGGCCTCAGCACATCCGAAACCAGCTACGATATAGTGTCAAAGGTTCTTGAAGGAGACCGTCAGCTAGATGAATGGCGACATGGCCTGGTGCCGTCACTAGGACTTCATGTCCTTCAAAAGCCATTGACAACAAGGGACATGGATCTCATGAAGGTAGACAGTGTCATATTTCAGCGTTTCAACATTGTTCTTTCGCTGCGCTTTCATAATCTGCGGATCCTTCTCCACCGCAAGTTCCTAGAGAAATTTTTGGACATGGGCGGGATGGCTGGCTCAGAAGCGAAAGTTCCTCAGCAAGTGGGCGTGAACAGTGTTCACAACTGTGTCGAATCGGCCATTGTCATTATATCGACAGTACACACAGTGGCTACGACCACCGGGTGGC
This sequence comes from Talaromyces islandicus, assembly GCA_000985935.1. Lineage (NCBI taxonomy): Eukaryota > Fungi > Ascomycota > Eurotiomycetes > Eurotiales > Trichocomaceae > Talaromyces > Talaromyces islandicus. Next base: position 728,843 of record CVMT01000005.1, on the reverse strand, counting down.
ACCGCGGTGTCCTCGGAGCGTGGAATTATTCTTTATACTATAGTAAGACGCAAATTTTCTCTCTTTTATCTACATTTACATCGTATTTCTTTCTCTAACACAAAACAGCCTTCAACGCTGGTCTGGTCATCTTCGGTGCGCTCTTGGTGTCATCTAGAGAAAGCCCAAAGAACCCCGCTTTATGGGAGCCTGTCGAACGATCGAGACCGTATCTAGATCTGGCAGTGGATGCGCTCCGGCGGTTGGACAGTGGAAATCATGTTATCGAGCGATGTGTCGAGTATCTCTCACAGATCGCCCTGGCACTGGCCGCTCTGGGTAGGGTTCTCTCTTTTATCATATTTATTTATTTTCATCTCCCTCAACCTCCGCGTATCTGGGACCGTTTTCCGGGCTAACATATACAGATTCCAACCCAACGTCGGGAAATAGTATCCCAATTACTACTCTGACTAGCAACAATACCTCGGCATACCCAGACACCATCGTTCCGTCATCGTCTCACATGGTTCCATTCAACACCAGCCATCATCATCAGCAGTTCTCTCTAAGCCAGTCACCCGTGAGCGTCGATCTGGGCGAGTTTATGATCGATAGTGATTTCGATTTCCTGGGAAAAGTGTTTTTCGATTTGAGTCATAGTAGCAACAGCAACAACAACATCAATAATATTAATGGTAGCGACAGTCGAGCGTCGGCTGTTAATCAGCCGTCGGGATTGTATCGGGGTTGAGAAATGGATGTTTTAGTTGATGATATAATAGAATCGATATCGATTGATGGATTTATTGTTTAGTGGTCTAGTTGATCAATAAATATTATACTGTTGATGAATGTATGTATTTAAAACCGAACACTTGAGCTGGTCTCCAAATGCCTAGCTACTTAAAATCTCCTCACCACAACAGCTCGGGCGCCTTCATCACAATCACTTGAATTATAATAGCCACTCCAGGTATATATCGATAGGTTTTCATTCCCTCCACCTTTTGTAAAAATGACTCTGGCCATGTCCACGATACGCCGGGCTTGTGCAATGTCCCCACACTCAAAAACCACAAGCTTTACGCCAAGTTTGCGAGCCAAATACAACAGTCGGGGATAGAAAATGTCCTCCCGGGATACGTTTTCCAGACCCAGACTTTCCTCCCATAACAAACTGCGGTCTTTGGTGATGACAGGTGGAACCAGTGCTTGCATAGGCTCGTACTTACGAACACTCCGAGACGTTTTGCCGCCGACTAGATCAGACGGAGAGATGTATGGAGGGTTCGATATGAGCACGTCCCAGGTGGATTGGCCACTCGCTGAGCTAGTATCTGCTGATAATCTACCAGAGACATTATTCAATGATGATAATAGATTGCCAGCAGTGTCGAGTTCGTCCAACATGTCAGATTTCTGGAAGATTACCTCCTTTTCGGCTCGAGGAGTTAATAAGCCGTTGTTGATGTTGTGTGCCTTATTCTTGAGCGAGAGATTCAATGCGTGTGGGCTCACATCAAGGCCAGCTATTGTGAGATTTTCGACATGAGGCGCAAGAAGCGAGTGCAACAACAGAGAAATACATCCGCTTCCACTGCATACATCCAGGACTCGCAGGCCTTTAGAGTCAAGCTTCTTTGCATTTAGGCCCTCGAGTATCAAATCTTTTGCGTGGATTGTATAAAGTTCTGTTTCGACACTAAGATTTGAAGTAAGTTGGGCTGAACGTGTAATGGCAGGAAATAGGTTCCTGCGATATCACGCAGACAAACCGTGGTATAAGAACCCCTTTCTCACAGAGGATTTCCAATTCCCCAAAGGGCTGATCACCTAGAATGTACTGCAGCGGTTTCCCCTTGCTTCGTAGCGCACACATTTTCCGGAGCGCTAGCTGCCATGATCTGGCATCGATCTGTGCCACACAATTATTATTCTTCTTCTTTTCCTTCTGAGATTGCGCTTTGATAGCTCCGTCACGAAGCCATCGCAATTCGTTCCGCGCCGATTCGAGGGTTCGGCATTCTTTCAGCAGCCTGGGGAGTAAAGGGTTTTCTCGATAAGACTTGAGTAACAGGGATGTGGGTAGTCTTGGCATTAGGGGGTTAGGAAATGAATGTTTGCAGTATATCTTTTCTTAACGGAGGGAGAGATGGATTTAAGGATATCGATAGGATGATTGATTAGACTCGCCGGCGAATTTAGTTTGCCGACTATTCCATATTAGGCAACCTCAACTCTGTCAACTCACACCGTTGATATGATTATTTTTATGTTTATTTATTAATTAATTTATTTATTTTGCCCCTCCTTTCTCTAATACTATTGGCTAAACCGGGTTCGAATTCATACCTTTTTGTGCGACGTGCCGTTTAATATTGGCTGCGCTATGTTAGGAATATCAATTGATTTCTATAACCGGGTTCCAGCATTATCCGGTATTGTCTAAGTGTGTTGTATATATATTGTGAGTACTACGGTGATGTCCAGTATGTTCAAGGTGAGCAGAACCGATTGATAAATGACTGATTCAAAATCAAACACCATTTTGAGGACTATACAGGGTTAAGTTTTGGAGCTGGTAATGATAGTGACTCGTAAAATATCATCATATATGCACTTGGTAGGGTATATATATATATAATCTATTAGATCCATTGCCGAAAAATAAACTTTGAAATTGACCGTTTAAATCCACATCCAGAGCGCCAACACAACACTAGCCACTGTCATGACCGCAGGTAGATGCATCAAGCCGCCTATCGAACCGCTTCCAACTATTGCTGCACCGCTACTGCCCGTTGCAGATGTTACTGCACCGGCCCCAGTCGCGCTAGTCACCGTAGCGGTAGTGTCAGCCCCAGCCCCAACGACCGAAGTGACGGGGTTGGAAACGGCCGTCGCTCCGGGAACGCTCGAAGACCCAGTCCCGATCTCCTTTATGTCTTGAGATGTCGAGTTGAAATTTGTCTGGGCAAGGGAGATTTCGTTGTTGGCAATGTCGTAGACAACGTATGCGCTTCGAAGAAATGTGTCGCCGAGGACAACGGTGCTGCTGCCAGCAGGGGCAATGCCAAAGACACATGCAGAGCTGCCATCTGAATACGTTGCTCCTGTTCCAGTTTCAAGAACCATCTCGCCCATGCTAACGGAAATAGACGGCGTCGAAAACGTAAAGGTGAAATTCTTGTCATCGTTCATATACGAGCAGGGAACATAGCCCGCCTCGCTAGCGGTATCATAAGTAACACCAATATCGTTGTATATATCCTCCACTATGGAGTCTGGGAGATATGTCAAACTACTCCCAGAATCCAACAGGACTGCAGCCGGAAGAGCAGAAGAACTGTACGTTTTGTCGGTCGAACCATTCTGAAATCCCACACCCGTTAGAGTGATGAGAAACTCGGCGTATTCTCCGCCGACTTTCTGAATTGGCAGAGTCTCGAGGTCGCCGATATACTTATCCGAATCGACTCCACCGAATAGAATAGACCCGGTGTTTGCATCTAGATCATTTAGCCATAAGCTATACGCATTTGAGTTTATCAGCCCGCCATCAACCATGGCCTTGGGAAGGTTGGCATAGGAAGATTTTCGAGATCGGCTGACTTGGGCCTCATTTGCAGGATAGCCGATCCCAAGCACACCCTCTAGTAAGAAGAAATTAGCCGTTACATCTTGTGCATCTGCTGAATTCACACGCTTACCACTTGATGCTGACGAATATCCAATGCCAAATTGGAAAGACTTTAGGGTCGCTCCGCCAATGGATACCGTATCGGTGACATAGTCACCTGCAGCACCAGAGCCATCCACATATGAGATGTTGAAATCAGACGACACGTATTCGTATGTTGACGAGGAGTTGGCATCGTATGTTCCAGATACACCACAGCTGTTGCCCTTGCCGCTGCAAAGACTAGAAGAGGGTGTATTGCACCATAAATCACTGCTTCCGGTATCCAAAGTCAAGCGTACTGACTGGGCTGGCGTCCCTAGGGTGACATTGCAGAAATATAGCGTTTCCTAGTATTTTCGTCAGTCAACGGCAAGTACAGTTAAGGCAGAGACTCCGAGCACTGCAGCAAACATCTAAGGAGAGGCAATGTCAGACTCACCTCATTAGTAAGCGATTCGAGCACAGTCGTACTCCTCCGCTTAAGATCTCTAGATACTGGATCTGGCACATGATTTCGCGATATATCCAGTGCAACCACAGTCGCTGAATCTCTCTTGTGAAGGGAAATGGCCTGCACGACGTCGAAATGTGCAATGGCCAAAAAAACAGCCAGCGTATTACTCCACATGATTGCTTGTGTGCCACGCCTCGACAAACGGCCGGAGTCCAGAAGGGATCCGAATAAGGAGTTCCGGGTATATTATAGAGATGAGCCGTGTCGAGTTCCTTATAAGATTATAAGATTATAAGAAAAAGGCTGGCGCCATGGACGGCGCAAACGGTTGACGAGGCTTGCAGGAAGTGGCAGCCTTCCTGCCAAGCTATCTCGACCTCGTGCTGAGCCTCAGAGGGAGAACTCGTCATTGAAGTGCGACTCCACTCCACAGGAGCCCACACTTGGCGCCAACAGTGACCCAACATGCTGTCGAGCTGGCAAATGGTCGTGGGATGGGGCTGCCACTGCTTCACAACGAGGCTGAAGCCGCGTACGATCGCCACGCTAATGGTTCAAAGGCCGACTGGCCGTCTCGGCGGATATCATGAACCGCTGTGGTTCGCCGCAGCGATGGGTCCATAGCTGTTATTTTGAGAGACTGGCCCGTCATCGCGCAATGATAGCTTTCGAAAGCCGTTTTGGGCCTCGTCTCCGATGACGTGTGAGCTGACGACGAGGTTGCGACTGGAGCTGCCTCTAGCTACTTTGGGGCTAGCGCTGCATGTTTGCGACTGCTCGCGTTTGACAAGGATAAGAAAAGGGGTTTAAAAAAAAGATTCTCCGGTTTCTTTGTTAAGAGAAAATAATAATTGCCGATTATGCTTTGATGCAGGTCAACAATAAAGATAATTTTCTATTTGTACACATACTCATCACATACATACACACGCTAAAAGTACATACTACTATTACACTTTACAAACCCAAGGCAGACCGCACCGCACCCATAGTTATGTCCGCGTTGGCGCGTGCTTGGAGAGCGCCTTCTTCTGCGACGCCTTCAAGATAACCGGCTTCTTTGCCGATAATCTCAAAGTATCGCTCGCGGATGTCCCGGAGATGGGTGTCGATCGTCGTCGCGACAACGGTCTTGAGCGACTTCATGCTGGTCGATTTCAGTTCATCGGCCAACTCGGTACACGATTTTCCATTCGAATCGAAATGGCTGAGGACCTCGATCAGATTGGAAACGCCCGGCCGGTTGACCGGATCGTAGGTGATGTCCGGCTCTGAATCTGTCAGCGCCTTTTTTATCTTACTGTGTATGTCTTGGCTCGAATCGGTGAGGAGGATTCTAGATCTGGGGTCAGCGTCCGATTTGGACATCTTGTGGAGAGGACTCTTGAGGGACATGACACGCTTCGCAGGCGCTGTGGAGTGCGAGAAGGGTCAGTACTCGACAAACTATTCGCATGAGTTAGGTGGGAATTACGTACAAATCAAACCCTCGGGTGCCGGGAAGATCGGCCCGAAAAGGTGATTGAAGCTGTTTGCGGTGTATCGCGTGAACTCGATATGCTGTTTTTGATCCTCTCCAACGGGAACATGCGTAGCTCTGACCGGTTAGCAATGGCACTATACACTCGTAGGAGGCGCTAACCTATGGACTAGAATGTCTGCTGCCTGGAGAACTGGATAGGAAAAGAGACCTAATCTCAGCTTGGATGTTGCGTTTGAATCATCTAAAGTGACGTCCTCTGGCAACTGTAGTTTACTCTAGCCATTATGTTAGTTACAAATGCACCAAATAAGCGCTTGAAATTTCCTTGAAAAAAAAAAAAAAACACATACCTTCCATTGAGTCATGCGAGAAAGATAGCCCATGGAAGCTACCGTGCTCAAAATCCACATCAGCTCTGCATGCGCCGGAACCTGTATTTTTGTTTACTTTTTGTTAGAGAAACATCGTCGCATAATGCCCCCCAGGTAACAACCTAACATGGCACGTACAGCAGACTGAAAAAACAACGTGGAGCGCTTAGGATCCAGTCCAATTGCTAGAAGCACCGCGTATATTTCCCTCCTCCATTGGCGAAGCTGAGAAGCGTCTTGGGGTACCGTCAAGGCATGTAGGTCGACAACCGAAAATATCAATTTCTTATCTCCTGTGGGCTCATTTTGTAATCGGACCCATTCTCGTAACGCGCCTAAATAATTCCCCAGATGCGGAATGCCCGTTGGTTGTATCCCGGAGAAAATAATCTGTTGTTGTTGCGACGAAGAGACTGCGGTCGATGTCTGGACACTTCGGTGTGGTAGAAAGGGCCCGGAAAGCTTGGGAGCTGGTCGAAAGGAATGCTGCAGGATTCTGTTGGCTTTTGCAGCTGAATGACAACGCATCGTGATCGTCTAGTGAGCGTGGTCGCGGAAGGTGAAGAGCCATGTTTTCACATGTCCGGTACATTACACGTCACGTGAATACCGCGCCTGAATAGTGAATACAATATTTGTAGTATAATCGAGTCGAATAGACTTGTCATACGAAATTCAAAAATTCTTTGTCTAAGGAACTGGATGTATGAAGATAGAGATATATTTCAATCTTTCATTAATTTTGATTGAATTGATTCCAAAAGTCCACGACACAATATATATACACATATGTTACAATCAAAAAGTGTTGCTGAGCTGTAATTCCATCCAGGCCTTCTTATCCTTTACGAACCTCATTGAGTGGGCTCTGAAGATTCGAGAACCGTTCGCTGTCGAGATAGCTTTTGATCGATTGTTTTTCTTTGGCACCCTGGCGCTGTCCAAATTGCGCAAAGTATGGTTCGAGCGTCTTGTTCACGTCTTCGGCAGCAGCGTCCAAACCACCGGCAACATCTATCACATGAATATCTATTAGCAAACAGAGAACAAAAATATGCAAAAGAATGTTGGGTTGAATTACCGAGATCATCAAAGTCCCAGACATTGGCTTTCATTCCAACACCATAAAACGCGTGCTTTCGGAGGAACGCCAGCCACAGCTGGACAGTGTCTGGGTGACCATCCTTGATCTGTATAAGACGGCGTAAGGTGATTCGTTCAAAGTTCTCCTGGCTTTTCTTGAAAATGAAATTGCTGCGAGGCACAGTCCAACGTTCGACAATGCGTGGGAGCGGAACAGGGCCGGAGACGGGAAGCTTCAGATAATAAGCAGCTCGGATTGCGAAATCTGCGAAAAATTCCACGTTGCGCACACTATAGGATCGAAGCTGAAGATCGCAAACAGGAAGACCGTGTTCTGCCGTCCTTCTCAGAGGTCGTAGGTATAATGCTTGAACGCTCCTTGGGAGACGAAATTTCCCTTTGGAATCATCTAATCGTAGCGGCCTGTAGAGGAGGGCATGTTAGCGGATACAGTAGAGCAATATTTTTCCAGTATGGTGAATGTTGGTAAAAAGTACCATGGCTTGGCCGGCTGTTCCTCATTCTGTTGTTCACCTTGTTCACCTTCTTTAGGTTGTTCAGTGGCGGCGGTGGATGGTCTTTTGTGATTGTCAGCCTAGAGATTATTTATATAAATTGGGCACCAAATGAGCTCACGGTGGTTTTGATGCCTCTTTCTTTTCAACTGTCTTTTTTGTTGAAGGTTCTGAGGGCGGCGATGCCTGTGTTGCGAGCGGTCGGGTGAAAAATGCGGCCTGTAGTGGTTAGGTGTGCTGGATTATTTCTAGGGTGAGCTAGTCTTACCTGCAATGACCTCCCAGAGGGCCGCAATAGGTTTTTGACCAGCATACTGGGCAATGGGAGGCTGTAAATATCGACGGTCGTAGGGGTAACAAATAATCTCGACTCGCCCGAAAAAGGCGACTCTCCGCACACCGCCTTTGGGCGATTCTGCCGCATTGAAGTATTTCCATTGGTACTGGTAGATAGCTACACAACAGAATATTTGACTCGGCTACAGCTTCAAATGATGTCAATAAGATCTAACTAAACTATTGCTACAGCTTTCTCCTCTGCTCCTTTATTTTAGGCATTTATCTAGCCTGCTGTATCCTCCGTTTCTAAATGGCTGTATAACTAGGCAACGTATTTTTGTCCACAGAAAGTCAAGACAGCCCTATTAGGCCGAGTCGCAGTTTCTTCCTGGATCTGTTTCCCATTAATCAAAGATACTATGAGCCCTCATTGGCGTTTTCTCTGACGACGAATATGCGTGATATTTAACAGCGTTTCCTTTCTACCCCTAAGGTTTGTAGCAACGTGAAGGCAAATCGAGCAGCTCGCTCTCCAAACAAAGCAGGCACATGCAGTAGATTTTGGTTGAGTTTGACGGCAAAAAACCGCCCTTTTGCAAGTTCCTCAACCAAATACGCACCTCGGTTCTCCAAGAAGAGGTTTTCGTCGTCTAGGAAGTTTTAGTTTCTCCCACAAGACTAAACCCTGCTTTCTGCCTTGTATCCTTGCTCCCTTAATGGAGCTTCTCCCTGTCTCGAAGTCGCCAATCGCATCCCTAACCCCGACTTTTAGAAGCCTTCATTGATCGTGTGGCTTAAGAATGTCACAAATGCCGCCCGAACCCCCATTTCGTTGCCCGTGTTGTGGTACATAATTTGGTGGCTATCGAATACATCCATCCAAAGATGTACAGACTCATGGGGCGTTCCGGCAATGCGAGAGATGCTCTTCGGGGGCTTCGAAGCAGAATTCAGAAGATAACATTCCCCCCTCACAGCCCGTTGATAACGACAGATCAATAACGTCAATTCCATTTAGGGCCCTTTCCGCTTTTCTTGAGCGCATGGCACCACGCTCGCTATATTGACCAGGACGATATTCGATAGCCTGTATCCCTTAACGGTCACATGCTCTACCTGGAGCGGCGCCAGATTGATGATCGGCGCCAGGTTCTTGACTGTCCATTTTGCATTATTCCGCCGGATGATCACTATTGAGCCCAGGAGGGTAAACAAGTCGTCGACGAGCCCCAGCAAGGTCGGCTTTATTCCTTTTCTCCAACTTCATTTGCTCGGCTCTAAATGCGGTGCCGAGTTTCTTGACATTGGCTTCCGTGAGTTCTTTTTTTTTTTTAGCCTTTGATGTGTCTATCACGTACAGCACATAGAATTGCCACCTTGAGTCTGCTGGATTCGACTAATTGGTAGTTGAGACGCTTTAGAATATACGTTTCACTTCTTGGAAACGGGTTGTCATTGCTTTCTTCAAGTTCCACAGAGACCACTTCAAATCGAAAGGTCATAATAAACAGTTTTCTCTGCGAGCCCGCATGAAAGGATTCCCCATCGAAGTGTGAATGTAGATGTGCATTCTCAGACTTTTTACCACTTGACCAAAAAGGGCGCAACCCTTATTGGAAGGGTCTCTTTTCTTGAGTCTGATATAGTTTGATATGTGCACGGTATCAGCATCACATCAGGTGACGTCTAACACAACACCGACGGATGCTTCAAGTGTTCCGAATAATTGAACGAGGAACCTGGAGCAGCCTGTCACATTATCTAGTTCTTCTCTGTACTTCTAGACACAGCTGTCATCAAAGTATGAAACGGGAGATGTTAACTCCAGATAAAACCCTTAGAAATTATTGTCGGCGGCCAGACGAAGCAAAGAGTGGTAATCACTTGCAACCCTCCTCTACACACCGAGCATGTAGACGAAGAAATAGCAACTTCTTGATAGAGTGGAGAAAGAATATTAAGGTGATATTGGAATGCTTAACATATTACCATATCTATGATACTTTGAGGACCAGGAAAATTTTGAATAGAATTCTTGGAGAAAGAAGGAGTGTGCGTTTGGGCGGTCACCTATATAGGTTGACCGAGCGCATGTGACCTACCTGCCTGACTGGTCAGGCATATCTATTGTAAGAATCCTTTGGATTTCTTGACTGACTCCTTGTGGGACATTAACGATTCAAAGATGGCTGGAGTAAGATCTCTATGATCATCGCCATCCGATATGATATGAGAACGCAAAGTGTCATTTTTGCTGTTTATAATCGTGCTCGGTAGTTGTAACGTAGTGCATCTATTGAAATGACTAAAATGGAGATAGACAACCTTGTCAAGCAGCCTGTGCAAGCCTTCTTTGGAAATAAAAATGATAAAAAAAGCACTTGGGTGATAGACGAGAATTCACCTAGCTGCCTTCAGAAAAAACTGGACCCGTTGTTATTTATATGACAATAATGATAATTTTAAAATTCAAATTGACTCCATAAAACTCCGGTCATGGCTCTCTAAATCAACGACTTGTGCTACTTCTCCGGCGCATCTGGGAGACGTTCTATCGTGTATTTCCCCCGCGCAACGTTCATTATTGGGACACCAGGAATTTTCCTGCAGCAGTCATCTTCTATTAGCAATTGTCACATCGGAAAAATATCGAACCTGTTCTTTGCTTACCGAACTCTTCTTTTGAGATCTCGATCGTTGGTGGCAACAATGTAGATTCTATGCTTGATCACCCGGTCCACGATGCAGTCATCTGCATAGGTGCCCTTGTGATCGCATTTTACTCGCTCGAAACGGGGATCTTTGGCAATTCGAAGAGCCAGTCGGTATTTCTGCCCCAGCTTTTCCAACTCGGCCAACACGCAGTCTGTGATGATGGGGATGCATTTCGCGTAGAGACAGTCCATCATCGTCGGAATCACCTCCAGTTTATGCTGGACGCTGTGGGAGAGGAAATTGGTATCGACCAGGACCGAGTACGGCGGCGTCAAAGATGTGTTGTACTGGAAAAAGAGAGACGACGAAACTTGAGGGCTGATGATTTTATCTTCTGTCAGTACACAACACAGAAAGAGGGGGTCTAATCTAACTCACATTTCGCGCACTACATCGTCGTCCTTCTTCTTGTCCTTCGTCTCTGGTTGGCTTTTTCTAATAGTGACGAGTAAGTTAGGAATTCTTTGGAATGACAGACTGGATGGGAAGTGAACTCACAGCCGGTTATCTCGCAAAGTGATAGCCCTTTTGACCTGAGCAAACTTGCGAACTTTTTTCTTCACACCCATTGTTAAAATGCTCCTTCAGCAGGCCCTGACAGCGCAGAAAAGAACTTCGATAGGCGGAATCAGAAGCAAATAACCATGGCGTGTTGAGGTGTTGGAAAGAAAATCTGCGGTTGCGCTTATCTTAGCGCGCTACCCCCACTTTTATTTCCATCGTCTTTTCTTATCGCGCATTCTTATTCATGCTTCCCCCACACTCTTTTTTGGTTTTTTAAACCATGATGTTCGCGACATGGGTATCCCCAACCTGTCTCGACATCTCGCTTCTCTATCCGAACCAATAGTCTTTGGCGGCGGCCATGATGGTTCCTCAGTCAGTTCCGTCCGGTCCGTCGTGATCGACGGCCCCTCTCTCGTGTACCATGTTCATTCCATCTTGGCCTCGAGGCGCAGTTCGCGTCTCAGCCAAATTGACCGGCAGCCTAGCTGTAATGAAGTCAGCGTTGCTGTCATGAACTATCTTGTGCTCTTGAAGGTTCTGGGTGTGAGCGTGTATGTACATTGAATATTCAGTGAATCGCTTCAGAGATAATGTATACTGAGGGAAAACCCATGGAATAGATTGAAGATATACTTTGATGGTGCTCTTCCCCTGAATAAGCGAGAAACAAGACTGTCGAGACTCGAAAAGTCCCGAAAACAACTCGAGATGTTCTGTAAAGCCACGAGCAAAGAGAGTGGACTAGTGTCAGTGGATGGTGGTGCTGTTGCGATCAGGCCTAGAGACCTATTCCAGGGCTTTGAATCTGTTGGAAAGCGCTCAAAGCTGCCAGAGAATGCCTTTATGGTATCAGCCGTCATTGAAGACCTGGTTTCAAGGTGGAATAGCTCTGAAATAAAATCAAATCTGCTGGGGAATTTAGCCAACTTTTACCTCGACGATACTAACCATCCCTGGTCAGATATCTGTGAGATTGTCCCTGGAGAGGCCGACATAGCTTGTGCTGCGCTCGCATACCAAGAACCTGGATTGGCCATTCTGACGAGTGATTCTGACCTACTCGTGTATGATTTTGGATCCACCAGCTCCGTAATATTCTTCAACACCATTTCCACCGAAAACTGGTATGACAATGACCCGTCTCAGTCTACAGTCAAAGCGATGAGTGTCTCCCCAGGCTCAGTCTCACGCCGCCTTGGAATACCAGCTCTATCCTACTTTGCGTATGAACTGAGCCTTGACCCGCATGCAGGATTCCGGGAACTAATTCGCCGTGCAAAACGCGGCTCTGAACCAAGCCAGCCTGTACCAGCAGCCTATATCGAATTCATGAGACAATATGATTTCCAGCGCTTTCAGAATGGTGCGCTCGACCCATCCCTTTTAAGGGGAATTGATGTCCGACTGTCTGAGCTACTGGCACAATGCTTTTGGGCCGCTGAGTACCTGGAAGAAACACCCCGAATATATCTACCCTTTCTGCAGGAAGACCACTCGAGACGGTGCGGGTGGGCCGAGGGCAGTCGCATTAGGAGGCTTGCTTTTTCCTTGCTCAACTTCAACACCATAGGGGTGGAATACACTGCCATAACTGAATGCACACGCAGAGGTACACGGTTCTGCTTCGATCAAGTCGCTCTCTATACCCATGAAACAGTTGACTCCGAGACACAACGTCTCGTCGACATATTTAACTGCGTCCAGGCTGCAAACCCCCTGGAACACGGCAGCCCGATATTTTGGCGCATATTTGCCATTGCTGAAATGCACCTGAATGCCACAGAAACCCTTCCTTCTCGCCTCGACAAACAAGTCTTGGCTAATTTTCTCGGTGTTGGAAAAACCAACACTAACAGAAGTCGCAGCAGCAGCAATAGTGCTGTTGGCTGGGAAGAAATACACGCTTTGGCACAGATGCAGTCGGTGCTGTATTCGCTACGGATGCTTTCTCAGATAATCACAACCGTGCCACACAGCCAAGGGCTACTTGGCCAATTGCATGGAATCTTGTCAACGTTGCCTCCGCTTCATGTTTTGATGCGATCTTATAGAGAAGTTAGAGACGAATTTTACTATGTATGATATATGATAGAATTGCAATAGATCAATTGATATTTAGACTCAGAGAAGACCAAAAATGTGACCTCGATATCTAGTTGGCAAGATAAAGGGTTTCTTTTTCAGAGTATATATACAAAAGGCGTTACTACTCAAAAGAAATTCCCGTAGCTTTAGAGCAAAACTTTGTAGACTATTTACTAGCACACACAGAAATCAAGAGAACATCGAAGACCTAGTAAGTAAACTGATCATCTCGTTGACCGAAGAAACCCGACGACTCCGCGGCAGTAACCCATCAACTCCGACAACCGCTTAGTCTCGTTCTGTTGCTCTCTCTTCCACGCCATGAGCGCAGCCTGCAACGCATGCGCCGAGCGGGCTTCAGTATCCTGCGCTTCCCATGTATTCCTGATGAGCTCGCCGTGGACCTTTAGCAGGACTGCCATCCATGCATTCACAAGCTCAAAGTCTTTCTTTTGGCGTAGGCGTTCGGTCAGCGCGTTGATAAAGTCTACCAGTTCACTGTGTCCCTGAGAAGAAAACTGAACATCCAAAGACCTTATCTCCAAGTCGATTTTTCCCGGTGACAACGTTTTGAAGTAGTCGACAAAAGGCGCAAAGTTCTGCCGGCTGGCGCCTGTTTTGAGGAGCTTGCTGACATGGTCCTTTTGTGATGAGAGGATCTGATGACTCTGAATTACCGAGGGTCGCGATAGTTCAGTTGTTGCAGGCTTCTGCGTGAGTTGTGCATCAATACCAGTCTGCTGTTTCTCATCCATGGTCTGCAAAAAGAAGGGCGCCCTTTCGGGAGCTTTAGTTGGCTCCTTTGGTTTATTCCGCTCCTATTCAAAGTTAGTGCTTCCAAAGGGAAACGTTTGAAGAAGAGATGTACCTTTATGGTTTCTAAATTGATAAGCGTTTGCCATGATGACCGAGGAACTATGCTTAGGGTCATTAGATCATCGCCGAGCTGTTCAGTGGAGATAATCGACGGTTCCTGATTTCCACCTTCTGTCTCCACTGCATAAGCGGCATCAATCATGCCGGAGTTTGTTTCCGTAATTGCCGATGAATCCCAATTTTGTTCCGCATCCAACTCGTCAATGTGCTTCGGCTGGAGAGTCGAGAAAAGGCTCTTGTTGTTCCATATATGTATACCTAGCTCATCTGCATGAGCAGTTGCAAGAAACTCTCCGGTACCCGAAAACGCCAACGCAGTGCAGGTCGTTGGAACCTGGATCCTATCAATCAAATGGCCTGTTGGGAGGTCCCAGACTCTAATGGCTGAATCCATCGACGATGCAACGACCCATCTACCGTCGTTGGAAAAGGTAAAGTCGTTGATCTGCCCACGACAACCCCACAGTTCTCGAACAACTCGCTTGGTTTCCAGATCGACCACGCGAATCGACAAATCATCACAGCTCAATGCCACAAGTTCGTTGATGTTGCTGGCTCGCAAACCAGTAATGGCCGTCATCGGTGACCAGTTCAATTCGGTGAGCAAGTGTCCCGTACTAAAATCCCAGAACTATGTTTGAATTAGCATATAACTCTCATATAACTCTTCCTGTTCGAAATACGATGATACATACCTTTACCTTGCCGTCTAGACCACAGCTTACGACATATCGATTAAGACTGTCCACTGCGATTCCAGTCACGGCTTTTGTATGTTTCTTGTCTGATTCGCCTGCGCGTTGCAGCCGAACAGCGGTGCTTGGCAAAGCTAACCGTGATTTCTGAGTCGAGGGCCTTGGAGGAAACTGCTGTCTATGCACACCAGACTGGAGGTTGAACATATCTATACTACCACCTGCTGAGCCTATCACGGCAAAGGTTCCGCAAGTTGAGATTGCCACGCTCTGATACTAGTCAGTACATTGGCGACAAACAGGCACATTGAATAAAATAAAATATTGCATACCTTTACCTCTGTTCCATCACTCGTCTCAAATGCCCATCGACCCGCCTTTTTCTTTCCCCAATACCACGTGCGCGCAAACTTGTCCCCCTTGTGGCCGGTCACAACGCTTTCCCACCCATTTGCATTCTGCGAGGACTTCTTGGCATCCCTTGAGTTTGTCCAGACTTGCTGGCTGCTGGTTCCCATGCCAGCATCGCGATTGAGGGAGCAAGCAATCGAGGTGATTTCCGGTGCCTTGAGATCCTCGGATGTCGGACCAGACTTCAGGATGCCTTTCTTCTGACTCTTGCTTTTAATATTTCCTTGCGACAATTCGCTGTTTTGACTATCTTTGCGTAGACTGAATCCCCATAGACTCCGGTCCTTGGAACCGCTTAACAACCACTTGCCCGCAGAGTCACTGCCATCAGAAGGTGCAGGAAGGAATGAAAGCGCGTTGACGGCTGCAGCGTGGCCACCACGACTGTGCAGCATTCTCGGGATCGGTGAAAACGGAGACTCATCGAATATCCATGACCGCAAAGCATTGTCTCGCCCAGAGGATATCAGAAATGGCTGACCGTCCAAGAATTCGATTTTATTGACACCGCTATCCGAGTCCTTTTGGTGCAGTTCGTGGGCTTCTCTCAGAGAACCGGTTCTTCTTCCTCCATTGTTAAGGTCCCACAGAGTTATATCCCCGCTGTAGCTTGTTGCAGTAGCCATCACACCCGGGAGTCTCCCGTCGTCTCCAGCGCCAATTCCATCCGTACGAAAAGAAATCGACGTTACGGGGTGGGGGCTGTTGGAATTCAAAGACAGAATAGCTTGTTCGGTATCCACGTTTCGGACTACAACAGTCCCAGATTTGTAAGCTATGGCGATGTGTGAAAGAGCCGGGGTGGGCTCAATGGCTGTGACCGCTCCGTCCTGCGCAGTCAGAGGGAGGATAGTGTGTAGCAATTTCCCTGAGCTGATATTCCATATTTCCACAGTGCCGTCATATCGTCCCGCAAATATTTTGTTCAGATACGTCGGCATGGTACAGATATTACCGGTAAATATGGGAAGGTCGGGAGTGCTTCGCGACGGTTTTGCGATCAAGGTTGTGTAATGGGCATATGATGTAGAGTTCCACACTTGGATACAGCTTTCGCAACAGCCCACGATCCAAGATCCAAAAACCAAGAGGCGAGTAACTGGCCCTGCGAAAGAAGGCGTTGCTTCTAGAGAAGCAATCTTTTTTCCACGTCGAAAAACCCACACCCCGCACTCATCACCAGCCTGTTGACCACCCCATGCCGCGAATACCACATTTTTCCACGCAGAGGTCGCCGTGATCGGTTTTGGAGTACGAGGCTGACTTGCAAAGACCAGACTCAGCCCGCGTTTGAAATCGTACGTGTGCAGCACATTCCCAATGGACGTAGTGATTTGATACGTTGATTTTCCCAGTCGCACCGATGTAAATGGCACCGAGGTTGGAGAAACTAGACCGAGGGTCTGCATAGACGTCCATTAGCTGCGATTCGAGCACCCTCCGCACGCGTTGCTACTACTCACTCTGAAATGCGAAAAAATCCTGGAGTTCGGCTCATCCTTCTTTGCAGGCCGCGGCTGCAAAGTCCTTTGGCGTTTCGCCAGGGGGGCGTCGACATCTCCTGCAGAAACAGAAGGCATGTTGTCTCAGTTCGTGGCTGATGTGCAATTGCGCCCACTGCGAGGAAGCTGCGAATTCCGATATATTTTTTTTTTTGTCTCTGTAAGATTCTTATCCGTCATTACACCAAATCAGGATTAGTGCATGACAATACCGGCTAGCGCTGTAATCGCCGTACAATACCGGATTTCGGCCTTTACCGAACACGGGCTCCTTCCTTATTCAGCATCAGCCATTGGCCAACGCAGTTAATTATTTAACTAAATTGCTTGCTTGCAGAGAGACCAACGGGGTGATCGCTTCTTCGTTTTCGTCGTCCTCTTCTTACTGTAGCTAATCGCAAGTTTCTTGCTTGCCCAGTAAGTATGCGAATCCAGACTATCGGGACTCCGTAACTGGCTAACTACCAGCAGCGATCCAAGAAACGAAGCCAGGATGTGGGCCGCAGTCCAAAAAGTTTGACACCGTTAAGACATGTCGCCCCTCCATCTCTCCTCCCATGGTGGAGCTGAGCCAGCCAAACCCAAAACTCCCACAGGATGAGCGCGCCTCTGTTCCCTTCCGATGGCAAGCATAGTCAATAATATATTCGAATATCTTTCCAAAATAATTCCTACACTCGCTTGACGACGATATACAGCCCGAACAGACCAGTTGGTGGCCCTCGCGGCGGCCATGTCGGACAATGCTGACTCCACAAACGACCCAGTGTCGGGTCGTGCGATGCAAGCTCCAAAGTCGACAGAAACATCTCCGTCCTCAGGAACCGCAATCAGCGAAGCAGATGAGCTACAAAGTGCCCACGTTATGAACCCGCCGATCCCACATTCAACCTCGTCAGGATATCTCCCCGAGACAAAGCGACAGTCGTTTTCCTCGCTCATTTCGTGGGGATCAGGAATCGTGCACGATGCTCCGCCGACGAGAAACGGGAACGAAGATGTGGTGAAGTCAGCTCCGACAGACCTTAACACTTCTGCGTCAGCACATGCTCTGTCAAATGTGACCTACACATCACAGGGCCCCCAGTTCCCGAGAAACGAGACACCCTTTGAAGGATGGCAAGGGAATAGACTCTCTCGCCCGACTCGTTCGTCGAGTAGAACGCCAAGAAGGTTGAGTGGCAGCACCGCAGCAAGCTCTGCCTCGGAAGCCGACCCACGGCCTCCTATCATTGGCAGAATCGGCGTCTGCGCCCTCGATGTCAAGGCACGAAGCAAGCCAAGCCAAAATATCCTGACTCGTCTTCAGTCAAAGGGGGACTTTGAAGTCTTAGTCTTTGGTGACAAGGTCATTCTGGACGAGGCCGTTGAGAATTGGCCCATATGCGATTTCTTGATTGCCTTTTTCTCAGATGGATTTCCGCTTGACAAGGCAATCGCTTACGTCAAACTGCGAAAACCTTTCTGTGTGAATGACCTATCCATGCAAAAAGTTTTGTGGGACCGCCGGCTTTGTCTAAAAATCCTGGACCAGATGGGCGTCCCTACCCCCAGTAGAGTCGAAGTGAACAGAGATGGCGGTCCTGTGCTAAACTCGCCTGACCTTGCACAGCATGTGTATTCTTTGACAGGTGTGAAGCTAGAAGGCCCAGATGACGGCGTCGGAGGTGGAGCAGCTAAAACCCAGTCGGTGTCGTTGTCGGAAGATGGAGAAACACTTATCGTGGATGGACAAACTCTGCGAAAGCCGTTTGTTGAAAAGCCAGTTAACGGGGAGGACCACAATATTCACATCTACTTCCCCAACGATCAGCAGTATGGAGGGGGAGGAAGACGACTCTTCAGAAAAGTCGGAAACAAGAGCTCGGAATATGACCCTGACCTTGTTGTACCACGATCGATAATCGAGAAGAACACCAGTTATCTCTACGAGCAGTTTTTGAGGGTCGACAACGCTGAGGACGTCAAGGCTTATACAGTTGGACCTGATTTTTGTCATGCTGAGACGCGCAAGTCTCCTGTGGTAGACGGAGTAGTAAGGCGAAACACGCATGGAAAGGAATTGCGTTACATCACCAACCTTACCAAAGAGGAGGCTGCTATGGCTGCAAAGATCTCCAACGGTTTTGGCCAAAGAATATGTGGCTTTGACATGCTTCGTGTCGGAGACAGGAGCTATGTTATCGACGTGAATGGCTGGAGTTTTGTCAAGGATAATAACGATTATTACGACAAGTGCGCCAAAATTCTTAAAGAAACGTTCTTGAACGAAAAGCGTAAAAGAGATCGCGCGTTTGACTTATCGGAACCCCCGTCTCCGGATCTAACATCTCTCAAGAAGGGCAACACGAGTTCCCATCGGAGTGCATTGAGGACGATCTTGAGATCACCGAGTATGTCGAGACTTCACGGTTCACAAAGCTCAAGCACAACAAAAAGCCACTCAATATCACCTGAAATTCCAAGTAATCTCACCGCATCCGTCAATGAGACGACCAAACTTTTGCCACCTCAAGCCTTGGAAGAGACATCGGCCCCTGCCAGTGTCAACGCGTCAAGCGCCAATTCAGCTTCTGTTTCCATTTCAAATGAAGAGGAGGCAGCACCGCCACCTCCAGCATCAAAGCATTCTTGGAAATTGAAGGGTATGGTGGCTGTCATCCGCCACGCTGACCGTACACCAAAACAGAAATTCAAATTCACCTTTCATAGCCAGCCCTTTGTTGATCTTCTTAAAGGACACCAGGAGGAAGTTGTCATCAAAGGCGAGGCGGCACTGGCTAGCGTGTCCCATGCAGTGAAAGTCTCCATGGAGCAAGGTTTGGAAGATATGGACAAGTTAAAATTGCTGAGGACATCGTTGGACAAGAAGGGCGGGTGGCCGGGCACCAAAGTCCAAATAAAACCAATGTTTCGAAAACGCAAACCAGAGGAAATGGGAGAGGCCCCCCCTGACTCGACACCATCCACATCGGCCCAATTGAAGCACAGTCATCCTCAAGACACTGCACCCCCGACCGTAGACCCGCTTTCTGATAGTGACAACTTGAGCCGGTCACAAACTAGGAGTGACTCGATCTCTGGTGCTACATTCTCTCGTTTCTCTGCTGTTGAGAACGACCTTATTCTGGACAAGCTTCAGCTAGTTATCAAATGGGGAGGAGAACCAACACACGCGGCTCGATATCAAGCCCAAGATCTTGGCTCAAATATGAGAGATGACTTGAAACTGATGAACAAAGAGGCTCTACATGACGTGCGCATATTTACCAGCTCCGAACGCAGGGTTAGCACAAGTGGTAAGTTGTTTATCGGGTTTATATTTTGGAAATCCTAGTCTAACCCTTTCAAGCTCAAATCTGGGCATGTGCTTTTTTAGACGAGAAAGAGCTACCCGAAGGCTTCATTCAGGTTCGAAAAGACCTATTGGATGATTCAAATGCCGCCAAGGATGTCATGGATAAGGTCAAGAAGAAACTCAAGCTCCTACTTCGTGAGGGGTCAGCGCCTTCTCAATTTGCCTGGCCTAAAGAAAACTTCCCAGAACCGTCTGTTGTGCTCGCTACAGTAGTGGAATTGATGAAATTCCACCGCAAAGTTATGCGTCATAACTTTAGCAGGCTGGCGCCCGTTCAAAGTGAGCCGCAACAAAACCCGAAGACGAGTGAAGAGCATTCAGCCTTTCAATCTTCAAAAAGTACTCAAAATCCAACTGTTACGAACATTCAAGGACGATGGTGTACTGGCGAAGAGGCAGAATTATTCAAGGAAAGGTGGGAGAAGTTGTTTGCTGAGTTTTGTGACACGGAAAAAGTCGATCCCAGCAAACTCTCCGAATTATATGACAGCATGAAATTCGACGCCCTCCACAACCGCCAGTTTCTAGAATGGATCTTTATGCCCCCTGAAGGCTTTGATATTAACGAGGAAAGCCAGGTGGTACACCAAGGTGATGGTGATCGGGCAGAAGAAAAAGCAGACAATGGCACGCGAGGGCATAGGATGGGACTGAAGCAAAGGGCGCTCGGCATTTTGGAGTCAAGACATCAATTTGGAACTTTGGAAGACGCATATGACCACTATTTCAAGCTCCAGTCGGGTCCTAGCTCGAAGAAGAAGAATACCGATGAGCGACTGGCAAAGCTTCGAGAGTTGTATAAACTAGCCAAGGTCCTGTTTGACTACGTTACCCCTCAAGAATACGGAATCAAAGATAGCGAAAAGCTGGAGATTGGGCTTCTTACCTCACTGCCGTTGTTGCAAGAGATCGTTCGAGATCTTGAAGAAGTGCAAGCGTCACCGGATGCAAAGTCCTTTTTCTATTTCACCAAAGAGTCGCACATCTACACATTGCTTAATTGCATCTTGGAAGGAGGTATCCAAACCAAAATCACAAGAAGCGCGATCCCCGAACTAGACTATCTATCTCAAATCTGCTTTGAGCTCTACGAGTCTAAAGATAGCGACACCGATACTTTCTCTTATTCGATTCGAATCTCTATCAGCCCCGGGTGTCATACGTTTGATCCTCTTGATGTGCAGCTTGACTCACGTCATGCCATTGGGTGTGCCCCCAGGAGGAGCCTGACGGCCCATCAAGACTGGAAAGAAGTGATTGAAACTCTGAAAGCTAAGTTCGACACGTAAGTTTCTGAATCCTGACTCAATTCTGTTGCTTTCCACTGACTCTTCCCACAGGGTCAAACTTCCGAAGAGCTTTATTGCCGTCAACCTGAGTGACAAGTACGCCTACAAGCCGGACGTAACAATGAGCTGATGCTATTTTGTGGGAGATATGATAAGATTTTCTTGTAATGACTTATAGATAGACGGTAGACTTATGGACTGATATGATAGACATATGCTACATAGTTGGGTCGCCCCTGCATCATTTTTTTCCATGTGCATCATCAGCAATATTATGTATAATGCAGCAGTTATATTGATCGTCTAACTAGCGCTCGAGCCTCTTAATCCCGGCGCCCCACCTGACTAGCGCACCTTGGCAGCGGGCTGCGTCCATGTGCCTTGGCAAGCACTGCCGACTCTCGAGCATCACCGCGCAGCCCATGTTTGCTCCCTTTTGCTTACCTGTATTTTGTTCGTTCTTTGCTTTAAGAGGAAATCAAGTGCAGTTTTAATGTTTAGCATTACGCTCGCGCGCCGTGAATCTGTTGGACCTGCGAACGCCGATACTGATGATGCCTTCAACACCGCTATGATAAGCAGCCAGCCTCGATGCTAATTACTCCACGCACATATCAGCTTGCACAAAACACGAATCAATGGGACGTCGCCCGTAACCAACAGTATCCGGCAAAATTCCGCTCTTTGACGGGCTGGCAAACTGATATTGCAGATGCTCAGAGAGCTCATAAAATGCTGTTGGTTCATCAATCGGGCCATGTCCGGATTGGCGAGGTAATCAGGTTTGTCGTGTCTCCTTATACCCTTTTTTTTTTTAATTATTTTTAAGGCACTTTCGAAGTAACTCTTGCTGTTATGATAGATATACCTTGACCTATACCCCTAGCATAGACCATTTGTTGCCGACCCCCGCCGAGCTGCATGTCAGAGTCAAGAATACATCGGCTATCCCTCTACGGGCTGCATACTTGCACGGACCGTACACTCTCTATGCATCATGCTATCCTTTAGATTTCAATCCTGATCAGCGATACCCCGACGGAGATAGAAGAGGAATCCCGCAGTTTGAGCCGTATCTGAAAGCCGGTGGGGGGTGGGCAGCAAAGATACCAATTCCAGAGGATATCCGCATTGCATCATTTCCTCAAGATGGACTACAGCCAGAGAGCAATAGAAGCGTGACATGGGTCATCGAAATAGTCTCTCAGGTGATATTTTCCTCGTCGGCCGCCGTCCACTTTGAATTGTTGGTCGGCCGTGACCAGAAATCGACTGAACTTGGCATCGCTGGAGCTTTGTCCACCAGTGGGCTGCCTCCGCCTACTCATATACAAGAGCACCAGAGTTCTAGAGCAAAAGATACGTCTTCGGTGGCTGTCACCAAGGGAGTATTCTCTAGATCTGTATCCTTGGTATTTGACGACACCAAAAGTCTTTGGAACACTACTTCATTTCCGTCTACAGAAGAGAAGGAGCGTCTTATACAGGAAATGACCGCCCCTGGCGTCGGAACTTCTACAGATGGCCCGCCAAGAGGAAACCGTGCAGATGAAAACACACGAGGAAAACCGAAGCGAAGGCGTGTGCACTTTGTTGTAATCACCCACGGTCTACATAGCAATCTTGGTGCGGACATGCTATATCTCAAAGAGAGTATCGATGCTTCCGCGCGGGCAGCAAAAAAGGACTCAGGAGAGCGCAAACGGTTGGGCAAGGATATAAATGACCGCCGAACTTCAATCTCAAAACAAGGCCGTCGCCAGAGTGCCGATGAACCAATTGCAAGTACTGAATCGGGTCCAAAAAACGGCCATACGCCCCTAGGAAACAACGGTGAAGGGCAAGAACAGGAGGAAGACGATGAAGAGGAAGTCATTGTTCGCGGATTTCCAGGAAATGCTGTTCGTACCGAACGCGGTATTCAGTATCTTGGAAAACGACTGGCAAAGTACGTTTTGCTCATGACATATCCGGACCAGCCTTATTTGCCCACGAAAAAGAAAAAGAGTTCTTCAAGATCTTTTGCCAAAAAGACTTCTCCCGGACAAGGGGACAACAATATAGACACTAACAAGAATCTTGAGAATCTTGGCTTTGAGTATCAGATTACTAGCATCAGTTTCATTGGGCATTCTTTAGGGGGGCTTATACAGACCTATGCAATTGCATACATTCAGAAACACTCGCCAGAATTCTTTGATTATATAAGGCCTGTCAACTTCGTCGCATTAGCCACGCCTTTTCTTGGTCTAAGCAACGAGAATCCCGTATATGTTCGTTTCGCCCTGGATTTTGGCCTAGTTGGGAGGACTGGGCAAGACCTTGGTCTCAGCTGGATGGCTCCACGACGAGTACGAAATGGATGGGATGCTGTTATTGGCAAACTAGGCGGCGATACACGACAAGACCGGATGACGGCAGCTTCCAAGCCTCTATTGCGAATCCTTCCAGCTGGGCCTGCTCATCAAGTTTTACAAAAATTCAGAAATCGAACGATATATTCGAATGTTGTAAATGATGGCATCGTCCCTTTGCGAACGTCTTGCCTCCTCTTTCTCGACTGGAGGGGTCTTGATCGGGTGCAGAAAGCTCGAAGAGACAATGGTCTCGTGGGTACAATGGCAGAATGGGGCTGGGCTGAGCTAACTGGGGCCAATTCGAGCTCGCCAGCAAGAAACCACTCTGAAACCGACACGCCTCCAGTGCAGGATGAGCGAATTCTGCAAGCTGAGGGCGATGACAGGGCATCAGAAAATCACACTTCTTTGGCTCAGCTTTCGCTGTCCCCGACTCCAAACCAATTCTTCAAGAAACCGCTTGAATTAGAGCCAGGGGAAGTCACACCTACCATGACCAGCTCGCCTTCCAAAGAACGCGTCTCGTCACCAAGCCCGTTTAGTAGCCTGATGTCAATGTTCCAATTTTCAGAATCTAAACCCCCCACAAACAAAAAGAGCACTAGAATTTATAAGAGAAGCCAAACGCTAAGTGCGCAAAGTATGTCCTCGGATGGATCAGAACCATCCACCTCACCCCGGCCCAACCGAGTTCGGGGCAATTCTGTTTATGACGAGGAACTCAGCGCCCCTCCGAAGACCACAATATTCGAGTCTGCCGGCGATGTTCTAAGACCTCCGCTTCCTCCGACCGAGTTTATTTTGGATCCAGCATCCAGACCACGGACGATCTTCCATGATCGTGTTTACCACCCAGGTGATATTCCACCGCCCATTTTGAAAAGGCGAGGGACATTGTTTCCGGGGACAAAACGCTCAGATACAAAGCCTTTGTCTGACACCAGCGAGAACCCGTCTGTAAGTGGGCTCAAAGTCGAAGAGAAAATTGCAAGGGCGTATCATGACGGCATCTCGTGGCGAAAGGTTCTTGTGCGACTCGAGCCAGATGCTCACAATAACATCATCGTGCGGCGCATGTTTTCAAATGCATATGGATGGCCAGTGGTGAAGCATCTTGTAGACACCCACTTTGGGGATACATATGCTGCGAAAACAGATGATGCTTTGGAGCCGAATACGGAGAACGCAAAGCCACTGGGCATCAGTGCTACCGATACAGGAGAAGAGGTCATTGGACAAACAGCGTCCTCGTCGCCGGCGTTGCTGCAACCCTTCACCAAAGGTGCTGGCTATAATCACTCGGTACAAGGGTCAGATAAAAACTCTGATATAGATGAAACTCAGCTTGATCAGAACTCGCCCATTAGCGCCGACAGACGGTCACATAAATCGTCCGCGTCCAAATCAGAATCTGCTCAGTGGACCGATCGCTATTTCACTGATGGCGAGTCGGATTCAGAATCAGGAGATGAACAGGAAGAATCGCCTCTTCAGCAAAGCTGAGCTCTCTGAGCTCTCGTCTTTTAATTTTATCATGTTTTGGCATTTTTCTATGTATTTTTTGTATAGATCTCCAGCGGGTACTAGGCACGTATAGTGATTTATTAGATGAGTCTTTAAACGTGGATTGTTGAGCTTTGATGTTGGAGCATTCTCCTATGTTGTCATGATATCACCATTTCATAGCATATCAATAATTACATTATCGTCCTACTATCAATGCTGGATAAACTCCAATTGATTTGAAACAAGAGACTAACTCCAGACGTCGGCGAGCCCCGCCGACAACTAGAAAGCCTCGCCCCACCTTGAACCTCGATACTCCAAATGTTCTTTCAATCTCCAATTTTGTCGACAGAACTATAAGACAAACCCAATTGAAAATGTCAGACACGCCAGACTTGCAAGAAATCCATGATTTCTTGATCGACATTGCTGCCGAGGCGGGCAAGGTTATTACCACCAGCCTGCCAAGGATTGACTCCACGGGGTCGAAGAAGAACAGTAGGAACTAATTCTATGCAATGGGCGATTCAAAGAAAAGGGAATAACAATTTTTTCATAATCTTGTCAGGCTCTGATCTAGTGACTGAATATGACAAAGCTGTGGAAAGCATGGTCTCGCAGAAACTCCAGGCCAAATATCCGACATACGAGTAGGTTCAACCAGCCAGCTATAACATATCTAGATTGAGTGAGAACCTAACAAACCCAAACTCAGTTTCCATGGCGAAGAAACATATACTCCTGAGAAGCCTCTCACAGACAAGCCAACTTTCATTGTCGACCCAATTGACGGGACGGTCAATTTCGTGCACGGCTTTCCCAGCTCATGCATTTCGCTTGGCTTTGCAGTCAATCGCAAGCCACTCGTCGGTGTTGTCTACAATCCGTTCACCAAGACGCTGTACTCGGCCATCCAAGGCCGCGGCGCGTTTCTGAACCGAGAGACCCGACTCCCTCTCAAGGGCGATGACAACCTCGAACCCCTCCAGGGCCTTGAGAACGCACTCATCGCACTAGAATGGGGCTCAGAACGCAGCGGAAGCAACTGGGAAACCAAAGTGCGCACTTTTGAAAGCCTAGGAAAGACGCGTGAGGCTGGAGGCGCCATGGTGCATTCAATCCGCAGTCTGGGCTCGGCCGCTCTGAATATCTGCGCGGTCGCTACGGGCTCGATTGATCTGTACTGGGAGGGTGGCTGCTGGGCCTGGGATGTGTGTGCTGCATGGGTGATTCTGTCTGAAGCCGGTGGTATTATGGCTGGGGGTGTACAGGGCGATTGGAGTCCTGCGATCGATGGGCGTGCATATTTGGCGGTGCGGCCGGCGCCAAACGGCCAGGGCCAAAAGGAGATTGTTGAGGAGCTTTGGAGTCATGTCAAGGGAAGTCTGGTATATTAGCTGGGGTTTTATTCTAATAGTGTTCGTCGACTAGTGTATACCAGTTGACATGGATGTATATGAACTCAACCAATAGAACTAGAGTACTCTTAAGCTCGTGTACATATCAATTGATATATATAGTTCTACATGTAGGGGCCCCTCTTGGATAAGGTCTCAACCACAAACTGCTACTAATTATCTACACATTTAAACTACCCTAGTACATTTGATGCTAATATAGAGTGCACTATGATATTTTTACTGGGTATATCGAACGCATATAAACAACGACGAGAAGCAGGCGCTGTTCGGCGATAAGCTTGTCTGCCCCGCAGAGCGAACTCGTCGCAGCCAATGACGGACACGGCAGCGTCTCCACTGCAAGATGCAAAAATCCATCTGGAGATTTTTAATCCAACGTACTCTGCAGTTATTTTATGTTGTTCACTCTTGCGACTGCTAAGAATAAGGTACCAACAGACCTTCTGCCAGGCCAGCATCGAGAGAACCCCGCATCGCCCTGGTCAAGATGCCCACCGAGCTGGAGGAGGTGAGTGCCCCTCCATGTCATTTTTTTGTTTCATTGTAACTGAGTCTTCGCGCAGCTCGTAGAGTTCCTTCACCATGGCAATATCCAAATTCGACAGATTGGTACGTTGAACCAGCTTACAGGCTTTTACTCCATTACTGACTAGCAGCCAGCTGCCGAGAATCTCGTGGGGTACTCCGACAGCGAGGTATCTTTGTTCAAACGACTGGACATGGAGCCAGTGAGGGACTTGAAACTGCTTGTCCGAGACTATCCTGTCAGTATTTCCCATGCTAGCTTGTCTGTGGATTGCTAACGGGTCGAATGGACGTACGAAGTAGCCCATCGCCAAAAATGTGCTTACCATGTTAATCAACCTCTCTGCGGATGGAGAGATCCTCAAATATCTTGCAGATGATGATGCTTTTTTGGAAGTATTGCTGGCAAAAATTACGGTATGTCGTACATCTTCGTCGAGTGTGATTCTCATTCTTGCTAAATACTGGAGTAGAACCCACAGGAGCAAAATGCAGACGACATCGCAATGCTCTTGGCCAACCTCTCCAAAGCCGACAATATCACGCGAATTATCAGCCTCTCGCGGAAAGCAGCAGATGATGTGTCCACCTCGAAGAATGTTCTGGATCAGCTGATGGATTGTTTTGTCAAGGGTGCAGAGGGCACCTTGAACAAACATGCAAACTACGACTATCTGGCGTACTTTTTTGCAGATTTGTCCAAGACGGAGGAAGGTCGCTCTTATTTCACGACGAAACAAGACTATGACTCTGTCGTCCCCATCACAAAGCTCCTTGTGTTCACCGAACACTCAAGTGACATCCGTCGACGAGGGGTAGCGTCGACCATCAAGAATGTCTCTTTCGACGTGAAGTCACATCCTATGTTATTTGACGAGGATGGTGCAGATATTCTGCCTTATATATTGCTTCCAATCATGGGGCCGGAAGAATACCCCGACGACGAGACATCAGAGATGCTGCCTGATTTGCAATTACTTCCACCTGACAAAAAACGAGACTCCGACAATCAAATCATCTTAACACACTTAGAAACCCTCCTTTTACTGACTACAACTCGAGAGGGCCGAGATAAACTGAGAGCAGTACAAGTGTACGCCATCATTCGCGAATGCCACCTTAACGTGGAGGATGAAGAGGTCCGCGAAGGCTGTAACCGGCTGGTGCAGGTATTGATGCGTGGTGAAGAGGGCGAGGAGAACCCAGCAGACATTGAGGCTATGGCAAAAGCCAGAGCCGATGCTTTTGGCTTGGAAGCTCCCCAAGGTCGAATAATCGAGGGCGAAGGCAAAGGCGAGGATGAGAGGATAGAAGAGATTCTATAGACTAACATCTAAGATGAACAATACGAACCACCTCGCATTGCCAGTGTAATCACGGTTATGAGTCCAAAATAAGTACCAGTGAAATAATGATAGAATTAATAACCATTATTGAAGAAAGAATAAAGGCCAATTTATAGTTGGCGATGATTGGCCAGATCCTCGAGCGGCACGTGAATTATGGGTCTCGACTGGCGCGTTAATGACGCCAAGTTCTGCCTTAGGCACCGGCCGGCCCATCACCGCTAGCTGAGGCTCTCCGACAACTTCACCTCTGCAGTCGCGCTGTCTTTGTCTGCTCAAACGACCTGTCCCGCCACCTCGCACCCCAGAGGTCAGCTTTCGACTCCCATGGCAGCTTCCTGAATACCGCCATAAAGCTGAAGAGTTGACCGCGGACGCTCTCTTTGCAGATATCTCGACGCTCGTGCTCCAAACGCTCGAGTCGCCCCCTCTACAACTGTTAGCCTTTTCAGCCCTTCAGCATGGCCACACCTACCGACCCAAATTTCGCTCGTACCGCGACGGGCGCGGGCGCGCCTCCAGTGATGAAGATACGGCGGCCGAAGGCAGCAGATCCTTTGGTGCGACCCAAGAAGAGGCCTCCCCCCGGCAGGAATAATATCAGACCCTCTGGTGGTGCAAACGGCACGAGGCCACCTCCACCTCCAGGGGCAGCTCAGCCGAAACTGAACGCGATCCCAGAGCCGCCGCTCAGCCGACTTCAGCGATCCAAGGTCCGAGACGACGTGACCGTAAACGGCTTTAGTGGTCCTCCCCTCTCGAATACAGTGACCGACTACCCGTTAGTGACTACCAAGCGCGCGTTGCGAGAAGGCCTCAAGTTTCATGTTGCCAAGTTTCTGTCAAAGAAATCTATGGATCCTAGAGATGAAGCACAATTTACACGTCCAGTTCGCCTCCAGCGACGTGACCCTCGGTTCAGGCCCCCGGAGCCAGATTTGACCAAATCCGAGGATACAAAAATGCTAGATGCGGGAAATAGCCCGGGAGAGGCCGAACGCGAAGAGTTTGAAGCAAGGAAAGCCGCCCGAGAAAAAGAACGCGAAGAGAACCTTGCCCAGATTGCGCCATCAGCCAATAACCCTCAAAAGCGGACCAACCCCCTGAAGCCGAAAACACAGCAAGTAATGAAAGCTGATATGACTGCGGAAGAAATCGCAAAAGCTCGAGTCAAGTACGAGGAGGCCCTACCGTGGCATTTGGAAGATTTTGACAATAAAAATACATGGGTTGGAAATTATGAGGCTGCTCTATCTGAGACGTACGCTATGTTTGTGCTCGAACCGACCGGGAATATGAGAATGGTGCCCATCGACAAATGGTATCGATTCAATGCGAAGAATGCGTTCAAATCCCTGACGATCGAGGAAGCCGAGAAATTTATGTCAAAGAAAATCAAAGACCCCCGATGGTTTATGGAGAAACAGCAAGAAGCTGTCGAAAAGAAAGAACTGGAACAATTCGCCAAGCAGCGAAAGGTCTATCGCGGCAAGGCGGTTGTCGGCGCAGGATTGGACGGCGACGACATGGACTTTGAAGAAGATAGATTTGCAGATGACGAAGAAGTGGATACTGGTCTTTTCGAAGAAGATGAAGACACTAAAGCCTCCGAGAAACGGATCAAACAGGACCAGCTGAAAGCAAACATTTTCGACTTGAAAGAAGAAAAAGATTATGACGAGGAAGAGTCCAGAGAGCGAAGGGAAAAGGAAGCTCGTAAAGTTCTCGGGAAGAAAGTGCGCAAGGCGCTGCAGAAACGGGAGAAAAACTTTGACTACAGTAGTGGCTCAGACGTGAATCCTTATTCTGACGAAGAGGTATGTTTGTCTATTTTCCTTTAAATTGCTGTTTAACATGCTGACCCATGTCTTAGAGCTCCGAGGAGGACAGCGAAACAGAGCGCCAGAAAGAAGCAGACAAGAAGGCAGAGGAGGAGAAAGCCGCCAAGGACAAGGAGAAGGAATCCGGTGCTTCGAACAAGGGCACCGGCACAAACACACCATCTGGTCGTCCAAAGCATACGGATGCCCTTAAGAAAGCCGCCATTGGACGCAAGCGCGGCGGATCGCCGAATCTTTCAGATGCCAGTGGGACAGATACTTCGCGAAAGAAGCCAAAGCACACATCAGCCCAGGCTGGTCGCGTTTCGCCTTCTCCTTCATCTGTACTCGCGGTATGTTAAAGTCAAGCTCGGCTATTAGGCTTGTAATTTTTCTAACAAGTTTCTCCAGGCAACCAAGAAGAGAAGTCGGGTTGGAGGCGCAGTTTCTGGAAGTGACATCGAAGGAGGCGCCTTATCCGGAGGCGACATGAGTGATACTAGCAAGGCGAAGAAGCTGAAGCTGAATCTATCACTGGGCGGTTCTAGAAGCGGCACTCCTCTTAGCTCAAGACCGGGTAGCCCTGCACCTCCTCGAGCCGGAACACCGGATGGTGTCAAAGGTATGATTTGATCTGCTCTAAACCATTAGGAAAAAAAAAAGATTTCTAACGGAGATGTGTGCACTAGGCCCAGCGCGAGGATCAACTCCACGTCCAGTTGCCGGAGCAGCTGCTGGCCAGCCAAGCTTTCCCACTCCAGCCGAAATCCACGCTGCCATCCCGGCCTCTGGCATTCTCAGCCGAGATCTTCTCAAGATCTTCCACCCGCGTATTGGCGAGTCCAAGGAAAACCACCGTCGATTCATCGCAATTGTCAAGGATGTCGGTGTCTACGGTAAAGAAGACCGTCTGCTACGTCCTGGCGTGTTGAAGGATAGTTGAAGGAGAGGATTTAGCGAGAGAACATTTATGGAGAGAAACAGAGACAGAGAGAGAAAGAGGGAGAGATATCTAGACTAGTAATTTGAGGATTTGGGAATGATATTGTGTGATATATGTATAGTGTAGAGGGTTGCTTCTTCCCTTTCCTTCTCATTTTTGTTCTTTTTGGAGTATCGTTCGTAGTTTATGCGTTGCTTCTACGTACATTGAACTTGGTGGTATCTACTATGGTTAATAAGTTAGGTAGAGAGAATATGCGATGTTTTGAATTTGAATATCATCAATTGATCATCTCTATGTTCTACATGTATTCATCAATGCTCGGGAACATCTAACCTTTAGAACAAGTACAAATATGTATATGTATGTATATTAAAAGTGTTCATGACATGCAAGGGATTAAACTAATTATAACAAGAACAAAATTAAAAATCTAAAAATCTAAAACAAAAAAACATAAAAAATAAAAAAAAAAAATTCATAACACATATATTCTCATTCATGAAGAATCAAACACAACGTCTTTTTAGGCCGTAGTAGTGGTGGCGGCACGAGCAGCATCCTTTGGATCCTCATACTTTTCCCAGTTTGCCAAAACATTCGCGATACGCGGGGAACCGGTCAGTTTATAAACCTCCTCAAAGTACTCCTTCGTAATCTCAAACGGTCTTGCCGTCACGTTAGGGATATATTTGCCAATCAACTTGCTCGGATCAATGGTGGTCTTGTTGATCTTCTTGAGCAGGAATGATCGGAAGGGCTTGACACCGGAGCGCAAAAAGGTGCTGTGGAAGGGCACGTCAATTCCACGAAGAGGGATCGTGGCAAATCCACGCTCGAGCTCAATGGGAGTCGGCTTGGCTTCAGTGAGCTTGACACACTCTTGGATGATCTTCACAAGGTGGGCTTTGACATCTTCGAGAGACATTTCTTGCATCAGCGCTGGGATGTCGATTTTCTGAGCCTTGAGCGCGTTGAGCAGATTGGTCAGGGTGTCCAGGGCACGTAACTAGGTATAAAATTAGTAACCGGTTTCAATCATCAAAGCGAAAAGAGGGAAGCTTACATCTCCGGCAGCAACGTATTGCATATTGGCTACGTTGTAATTGACAATTTCCAACAACCAGCCTGTAACCTCGGTGATATTCTCCACGACATATTGCAGAGCCTGCTCGTTGAAAGTCTTGGAGATGCGGCTAGGATTGACGGCGCACATCGAGTAGTTAGAGCGACCCTGTTCATCACGCTCCACAGCCACCTGCATTGTCAAACCGCGATAGAACACAACCGACACCAAGCTTTCAATTGGCATAACCTCTGCCAGAGCGGCGAGCGCGGAGTATTCTCCAAGGGAATGTCCCGCGAAACTGCTGTCGCGCTGCACAAGACCCTTAGCGCGCATGTCTTCGAAGCTAGCCTTCTCCATCAGTGTCAAGGCAGGCTGGGTGAATTGAGTGGCAGAGAGTAGACCGGCTGGAGATCGGTAGGTGTAGGAGGTCGTGGTTTCATCAACCTCTTTGAAGATTTTTTCGGACTTGATTGTGCCATCCGCATTCACAGTCTCAAAAGTCATCGACATGTAGTTCTGGCGAATAGCCTTTCCACGAGGACCACCAAAGTGGATGGTCAATTCCTTGGGGTTGTTCTTGACAATATCGATGATGGACAAGCCATAGTTCTCCAAGAAGTGTTTGTCCGCACGATCCCAAACGTCCTTTGCAACATCGCTGCTGCCATAAAGATCCATACCCATACCTTGTTCCTGTGAGCCTTGTCCAGTGAAAACGTACGCTGAAACTGGCTGCTCGACCTCGGCTTCGCCCAGCAACACGCTGTCCTCGGTCTCCTTGTTCCTAACCTCAACCTTGATGATCTTCCGACCAGCAATCATACCAGTATGCTCTAGTTTCACCGTGATGGCATCATTAGGCAGGACCATTCCGACCAAGTTGACATGGAAGCTTCGGACTCGGCCAATGTTGTTTTCAGCGGCCCAAGTTTCGACCAAGCTTCGTACAGCAGCACTCGAGTACATGCCATGAGTGATGGTACCGGGAAGGTTAGCATAACTCGAAAACACACGGGAGACGTGAATCGGATTGTAATCTCCAGAGACCCGGGCATAGTTTTCGTTTGAAGCTGGAGCTCGCAGCTCAAGTAGTGTCTTACCACTAAGTGGGATTGGGTTCTCGAAATTGATAGGCTGCTCAATAGATGAACCATTGCGCTCAAGATAATCAATGACAGGGTTGCCATGCGACAAGCCTGCCTCATAGTCCACAGATGCAACTTGAATAACTTCCTTGGTAGGAAGTTCAAGAAGGACTTGACCGATCGTTTGAACGTTGCTAAAGACGGTCTTATTCTTGAAGCGAACCAGACTTTGAAGCCGGAAGGTCAGAGTTTGTCCGAGAAGCTCAACATCAGTTTCATCTAGGCGGAACCATTCCTTGGAACGAAGGACAGCAACGTCTTTGCTCGAGGCAAGGGTAAGTTGCATAGGAACCTCGTCCTTCCGTTGGAAGGTGTTTTCGAAGTCTGTATACACGCCCCTGTACAAGAACTGACTTGTGACTTGCATGATGGGCTGGCCGTCGCGTTTGATCGTGCCGCAAACCTCAACCATCTTGCCTGAGTCTTGGTTGATGACGGCGTTGATCTGCGCCGTCGTGTCGAGGACATCTCCAACCTTGATAGGTTCTGCTCCAGGAACCATTCTGAATCCATTAGACAGGTGGACCAGTTTGAGCAAGTCTCCATCAATTCTTCGCGGGAAGATGGGCTTTGTAATAGCCTTCCATCCGACTACAATGGCAAAGTCCATAGGAGCATACATATCTTGGCCAGGGCGGTTGACGAATGCTTCACCAGTATTGCCAACAGCATGGACGAAATCAGCAACAGCTTGTGCGGTGACAGTTTCACGGCCACCGTCAAAGATCGCAGTGATGGCGGTATCAAAAGGTACAACCTTCTCGCCGAACCATGCCCGATAATAAAACTCCTTGATGCGGTCGTTGCGGTTCTCCATTATTTCACGGATGGGAGCATATCCAGTCTCAGGGTGGTAAGTGAAGCGGAACGTCAATGGGATTACTCCGCCCTCAGCTGTGCGACCCTCGAACATGGTGAGCGCAATTTCTTTTGGAGCGAGAAGCTTGATTTCAAGAGTCTTGACCAGCTTAGCAGACTGGCTAGGCTCTCGGAGACTGATAACCGTCTTGCTTGGGTCGCCAGCAGAGACAATCTCAACGTACATGCCTCTTGTGGGAGCAAGTAGTCGTCTCAATGGGTTAGTCTGGAAGCGCTGGCCTTGCACAAAGACTTCGGTGGTGAAAAAGGCATGTCGCCAAGAGTGCGTATTGCCCGCGAGAAGTTGGAGCCAGCTGTCTACATCAGGAAGTACTGCAGTTGGAGAGCTTGACAATCGGTAAGATGTCTTGGTAGCATCTTGCGACACAACGAGACCATCGATTTCAGGCTCCTCATCCTCGGTGCGAAGAGGCTGTCCACCGAAGTACTCAATGACAGGGACATTGGCTTCCTTGCCCCCATACACATCGCGGACCAAGAAGTTGATATGGTCACTGTGAATCTTGTCGAGAATGTCTTTCACCGGCTCGTCAACTGTATTGGAATACTTGACTGCCATGGGGCCTTGCAGAATACAGGTTCTTTCCACATCTTGACCGTAGACCGCCTCGAGATCCTCTGATTGCCATAGAGAGTCTTTCTTGAACCAGAATTCAAAGTTTTCGTCGAGAGAGGGTACAAATGGAACAGGTTTTTGGCCTCGGCGTTGACATAGCATAAGGAAGTATTGCACATCTTGAGCATTAATGAGTTGAGTCGAGGCTTCAGGGTAGGATGCCAGAATGGTGTCGACGGCAGGGTATGGCGTGTCGAGGTCTGAGTAGGTCTGAAGAAGGGAAGGCTGGCCTTCTGCGGCCGTGAATCGTTCCTCCACGCGGCGAATGAAGTCGCCAGTGAGCTTCTTCAAGCTTTCGTCAA
This sequence comes from Talaromyces islandicus, assembly GCA_000985935.1. Lineage (NCBI taxonomy): Eukaryota > Fungi > Ascomycota > Eurotiomycetes > Eurotiales > Trichocomaceae > Talaromyces > Talaromyces islandicus. Next base: position 693,627 of record CVMT01000005.1, on the reverse strand, counting down.
TCCAGCGAGACTCATGTTTGACATACATGAGCTCAACCATACGATGAACAACTTCGGAGTAGGTCATGTCCTCCAAGTCCACAGTGACGCCGGCAGAGTTCCGACCAAACCAGACTTTCTGGAAGTCATCGTTCAGCTTCTTGATAATCCACTCTCGGTTTTTCTTCAACTCGGCAACGCGTTTAGTCTTGTCGAGACTGAAAATTTTCTTATCCAATTCACTCCAGAAAAGGACACCGCGGGTGGCAAGCTTATGAATGGGCTCACCCATCTCAGACAAGACAGTAATGACACCTCCAGTGGGTTTGCTGTAAGTGTTCTCCCATTGGCTGTCATCAACACCAGGTGCCGCGGCGATTGCCTTCTTGGCATTGGTCGATGTGTGCGCTTCTTTAGCAGTCATCATTCGACTACCGAACATGCAGCCATCGAACGGCATTGGCGGATAGCCGAATTGAGATGACCATGTTCCGGTGAGATAAGGATAGGTATCTTCAGCGCCACCAAATCCACTACCAGCCACGAGAACGATATTGTTGCACTTGCGAATGCGGCTGTACATGAGCAAAATAGGCTGGTGGAAATCTTCGAACGAATGGTGGCCACCTCCTCGGCCACCGGTCCATTGGAGAATGATGGGGAAGGATGGGTTGGCTTTGGCAATGTTGATGACTTGTTGAATGGCATCGCCTGAGCCTGGTTTGAATGAAATGTGTTTGATACCGAGAGTCTCAATGTACTCGTTGGCAACCTCGATGGAAGGCACACCAGCGCCGATCGTCAAACCTTCAATGGGCACACCATCTGCACGAAGTTTGCCGATCAAAGGAATCTGCCAGCCCATCGCACGGGGATTGACGTATATCAGGTTGATAGTGATACCGCGGCCGGGGGGGATAGCTTTCTCGATTTTGTTGACAGCCTCAGTCATTGTTTTAGCATTGTAATAACCACCTCCGGCAAGCTCAATCTGGTAACCTGCGTTCATGGTGGCAGCCACAAAGTCCCATGGGACTGTGGTCGGGGTCATACCGGCGACCAGGATGGGAGGCACACCGAGGAGCCGACTCATCTTGGTGTCGACAAACGTCTGGCCCACAGATGTTTTGACTAGGCGAGGGCCGTGCTGGCGAACCCAGTCCACAGCGAACTTAACAGCATGCTCGTCCCGGTCAAAAAGTTCTGGTTTGTAGCCAATTTCCGCATTGGTACCATCAATTGCTCCAGCCAGAATCACGCGAACACCAGTACCATCCTTGTTGCGGTTGGTCAGGACTCCCAATCCCGAAATACCTCCAGGACCAAAATCAATGATATGGGTGGCCTTAGGGAACACGGTAGCTTGTTCCCAATTGACCGCATCCCGAGTGATCATGCGAACCAATTCCGGAACGACGTTCTTGTCACCAATCGACCTCAAATCCTCGCCCGATTGAGTATCATATACGGGGACCACGAGAGATTTGGCTGGGATTTCGATTCCATCCACATCTTCCAAGATTTGATTGTATGCAGTGGCCAGATAAGGACTGTGGAATGGAGCGGTAATGGGAAGGAATCGGTTGACAAATCGGGTCTTTCGCTGTGTGTAGGGGACTCTGTTTTGGTCAAGGCCAGTGGGCGCTTTCACCTTACGCAAACGAAGGTTAAGACCATAGAGGGAAATTGGGGGACCGGTCACAACGAAATTTCGGGCGCTGTTAACCAAGGAAATGGCAATATGTCGGTCTGTAGGCAAATGTTGGTTGGTGGCATCAATATGTTCTTGCACAGCGGCTCGAGGCAGATCTCTTATAGACAGCATGGGAGTGGGAGTGCCCTCGCCATTCTCGATTGAATCTTGGAGGGTAGATGGGGCAAGCGAAGTGCGAGGGTATGCTTGCTGGCTGCGAAGACCGATCCAAAAAAGGAGCACAATGGCTTGTTTGGCCGCCTTGGCAAATTCTTCCCAAGTTTTGGCTGCAGCAATTGCTGCAGCAGTGACGATACCCTGGGAGTGACCCGTAGTACCACTAATGCGCTCCAAAAATTCCCCGGGTTGTCTACCCAAGACCTTACAGGTCACCATGTAGTGGGCCAGCTGAACCAATCCAATGAGCGGAAGACTGACGGGAGCAGAAACTAGGTAGTCAGTATCGGGCTGAGAATCGCGGTCATGGAGCCATTGAAGAACGTCGAGACCCTTTGGATAGAGCTTCGCGGCCTCAGGTTCTCGCGACAGCGATTGCAACAGCTCGGCAGTGGATGAGACGAGGTCCTCGACAAAGGACGGGTAAGTGGTGTAGACCTCTCGGAGCTCGTCAAAGTATTCTTCGATGTTACCCTGTCCACCAAAGACCGTGTAGACGTTGACGTCGTTCTCGGCAGCTGCACGGAACAGAGCAGAGTCATAGGGCTTCGTGGCGCGCCCAGCTGCAGCGCGAGCGGCGTAATATGACTTCACTACCGAGATTTTCTTTTCTGATATGCCTGACAGACCAGCGACCACGGCATGGACATCATTTCCCCGCATGAACGCACGCTCGAATTCGTTTAACACGACCTTGAGGACTTCTAAGTTGGTGGGGTGGGCGTCTTCGTCACCCTCGTCGACTTCGTATGCGACGTAGCCGACATAGCGCGCGACAAGCTCGACGATGGAGGACGGCTCGTCATCTTGGGCCAATTCATCGGTCGGTTGTGGCAGCGAGGCTTTGAATGTGTCTTTTAGTTGGGCGGCTTGGAAGTGAAGGGATGTCGGAACAAGGAAGGAGAACTCGAGGGAGCCATGTGTGAGGGTCAGGGGGCGGAGAGATTGTGAGGATCGAGGGGTGTTGATGCCCGTCTGAGGGCCTGTCGATGGACCATACATGGCTCAATGCAATTGCTGTATAGATGGATAGGTACGTCGCCGCACGGATTGCTCGAACACAGTTCCCTCGATCTCGGTCAGGGCCAAGCGGCCGATCTGGGAATCGGGTATATGAAAGAGAAAGACTTCTCAAGAAAAGCCTGACACTGATTAGGACGCTCCAACAGCACCGCCAAACGCTGATGGAGAGTGGTGCCTGGCTGTTTGGTGTTTATGGTGGTTTGACTCTTGTTGTTTTCTCCACGCGGGAAAACAAATAATATCGAGGCACAAAGAGCAGAGAAAGAGACAACAGCAAACCAGCAAGGAAGAGAAATACGATAAGGAAGCGCAAGGGAGCAATCAATGGGGTGTGCACCGGGTGAAAGGATGAGTCTGGTCGGTCTGGTCAGTGGGGTTGGCTGCGATAATTTTCGAGCTGGTTGAACAGCGACAGCTCGCATCGGGCCTAGCGCGTTCCGGGAAACTCCCCAATGGCCAAACGGTTGGGCGGACCCGGCCCCGCTTGGCCGCGTGCGATTGGACCGCCCTGCGCACATGGGGCGCTAGCGCGCTACTGTATTGATCGGATTATGCGTATTGGTATTACCGAGCACTAGTCTACACTGAGAAAAAATTGCCATCGCTCAGCACGGATCACTAATCAGAAGATGGCAACGATGCTGAAAAACCCCAGCAATTCTCGTGGCTCCCTAAATATAGGAGTAAAGAAGCGTTGGCAGCCCGAGATCATCCCCAACAGGCGGCCTACTGTAATGGTGGCCGGGAACGAATTTGTCGCCGGATACGTACTCGACTAACTAGCGACGGCCTCGAGCAAGGGGCGCTGTGCAACGGCTGTGACACGTATTGTTCTCACGAGTAAAATTTTCCAGGGGACGATGCGCTAATCCTGATGCGGCCTAGAGTGCTGCCACCCGGTCGCGGCTGCCATTTTGCGCTAGACCCAACAGTTGGCCTGGACCCTCCTTCCCGCCAGGCCCATTCGCTCGGGGCGCTACCGGGCTTCCCTCGCGCTATTCTCAACGATTGCTAGTGACACCCGCCGCCTGCACCAGCTTCTGCCCGTTGAGCATCCGACTGACTTGACAACAATTTGGTTCGGCTTGTTTGCCTGGGCAAATCTTCTTTTTTTTCCTGATCTGTATTGTCTTTCTCTCAAGGGCGACGACTCCCATCATTTCGCTCTCCCTTTGCACACGCTTCTGATTTGGGATTGTTCCAAGTCGTGCTCTTGCACTTTTTTTTTCCCATTCACTATCCCCCGCCCAGAGTCGAAGTTTGCGTCCCCTTCGTCTCGCTGACAGGCGTCGGTTCTGCCACTTGGAGCAAGGCATCTCCCTATTAATGTTCACTCTGCTCGACTCTTCTTTTTAATCCCTTTTAATACAGTACATTCCGGCACAATGCGCCCCGAAATCGAGCAGGAGCTCGCCCACACCTTGTTGGTAGAGCTTCTGGCCTACCAATTCGCCTCCCCAGTCAGATGGATCGAAACACAAGATGTCATCCTCGCCGAGAAGCGGACAGAACGCATTGTTGAGATCGGTCCCGCAGACACGCTGGGTGGCATGGCCAGGCGCACTCTGGCATCGAAATACGAAGCTTATGACGCAGCCACATCGGTACAGAGACAGATTCTGTGCTACAACAAGGATGCCAACGAGATCTACTATGACGTCGAACCAATTGAGGAAGAGCCAGAACCAACAGAAACTGCGGAATCCAGTTCGTCTGCGCCTTCAGCAGCACCCGCTGCCGCGGCCGCCGCTCCAGCTGCTGCCGCGCCTGCCAGTGCCGGTCCGGCCGCCATGGTGGAGGACGCCCCCGTCACGGCCCTGGACATCGTGAGAACTCTGGTTGCACAGAAATTGAAGAAGACTTTGACGGAAATCCCAATCAACAAAGCTATTAAAGACTTGGTCGGAGGTACGTTTCGGTGTTGTACCGGAAATCAAGAATGACCAGAGCTGACTTGTGTGTCTCACAATAGGAAAATCGACCTTGCAAAATGAAATCCTCGGTGATTTGGGCAAGGAATTTGGCTCAACACCAGAAAAGCCGGAAGATACTCCGCTTGATGAGCTCGGTGCTTCCATGCAGGCCACCTTTAACGGTCAGCTTGGTAAGCAATCGTCATCTCTCGTCGCCCGCGTGGTTTCCTCCAAAATGCCCGGTGGCTTCAACATCACAGCCGTGCGCAAATATCTTGAAACACGATGGGGATTGGGCCCTGGCAGACAAGATGGAGTTCTTTTATATGCATTGACCGCTGAGCCGCCATCGCGTTTGGGATCTGATGCCGATGCCAAAGCGTTTTTGGACGGTATGGCAAACAAATATGCTGCCCATGCTGGGATCAGTCTCTCTACCCCTGCCAGTGGCGGAGACTCGGGAGCTGGGGGTGGTGGCATGATGATGGACCCTGCCGCTATCGACGCATTAACCAAGGACCAGCGTGCATTGTTCAAGCAGCAATTGGAATCAATCGCTCGCTACCTGAAACTGGACCTACGTGCCGGTGACAGAGCCTTTGTGGCATCCGTTGAAAGCCAAAAGGCGCTTCAAGCACAACTAGACTTGTGGCAGACCGAGCACGGTGACGTCTATGCATCCGGAATAGCGCCTTCGTTCGACTCTTTGAAAGCTCGCATTTACGATTCTTCATGGAATTGGGCTCGACAGGATGCCCTCAGCATGTATTATGACATCATCTTCGGTAGACTGAAGGTCGTTGACCGTGAAATCGTCAGTCAGTGTATACGCATCATGAACCGTTCCAACCCGCTCCTACTCGATTTCATGCAGTATCATATCGACAACTGCCCTACTGAGAGGGGTGAGACGTATCAGCTCGCGAAGGAGCTGGGACAGCAGCTTATTGAGAACTGCAAAGAAGTCATTGAAGTCCCTCCTGCTTATAAAGATGTCGCTGTTCCAACTGGTCCTCAAACCATTGTTGACTCCCGCGGCAACATTACATACCAAGAAGTGCCTCGCGCCAGCGCGCGCAAGCTGGAACATTACGTGAAGCAGATGGCTGAAGGTGGCCCTATCTCTGAATACAGCAATCGGACAAAGGTGCAGAACGACCTCAGAAATGTTTATAAGCTTATCCGCAGACAGCACAGATTGTCCAAATCTTCACAGCTGCAATTCAATGCTCTGTACAAGGATGTCTTGCGTGCTCTTGCCATGAACGAAAACCAGATCATGCCCCAGGAGAACGGTAACGCAAAGAAATCCGGCCGTCAAGCTAGAACCAGCACCCCGCCCCGTCCCGGCAAGGTTGAGACCGTTCCTTTCCTTCACTTGAAGAAAAAGGACGAGCGCGGCTGGGAATACAGCAAGAAGCTAACTGGTATCTACTTGGATGGTCTTGAGTCTGCTGCACGAGCTGGCATTACTTTCCAGGGAAAGAATGCTTTGATGACTGGAGCGGGTGCTGGCTCTATCGGTGCAGAAGTCCTACAGGGATTGATCAGTGGAGGCGCCAAGGTGGTCGTGACTACCAGTCGTTTCTCCCGTGAAGTGACCGAATACTACCAGGGTATGTATGCCCGGTATGGCGCAAGAGGTTCTCAGCTCGTTGTTGTTCCTTTCAATCAGGGTAGCCAGCAAGATGTCGAAGCCCTGGTCGACTATATCTACGATCCCAAGAAGGGCCTCGGCTGGGATCTTGACTATATTGTTCCATTCGCAGCTATCCCAGAAAACGGCCGCGAAATCGACAGCATCGATTCTAAATCTGAACTTGCCCACCGCATCATGTTGACCAACCTCTTGCGACTCCTTGGAGCTATCAAAGCCCAGAAGCTTGAACGTAACTTTGTGACGCGTCCTGCGCAAGTCATCCTACCTCTTTCGCCCAACCATGGTACCTTTGGTAACGACGGTCTTTACTCCGAATCTAAATTGGCTCTGGAAACACTGTTCAACCGTTGGCACTCTGAGAGCTGGGCCAGCTATCTGACCATCTGTGGTGCAGTAATCGGCTGGACCCGTGGAACTGGTCTCATGAGTGCAAATAACATGGTTGCCGAGGGCGTTGAAAAACTCGGTGTTCGCACCTTTTCTCAGCAAGAAATGGCTTTCAACCTTTTGGGTCTCATGGCCCCCGCCATCGTCGACCTTTGCCAAACCGAACCTGTGTTTGCCGATCTGAACGGTGGCCTGCAATTTATCCCTGATCTCAAGGATCTCATGACCCGCCTACGCAAAGAAATCATGGACACAAGCGCCCTTCGCCAAGCCGTGATCAAGGAGACGGCCATTGAAAATAAGGTTGTCAATGGAGAAGACAGTGAGGCTCTCTACAAAAAGGTCGTCACCGAGCCTCGTGCCAATCTCAAATTCCCCTTCCCTGAGCTCCCCAGCTGGGATAACGAAGTCAAGCCTCTCAACGATCAGCTCCGAGGCATGGTCAATCTTGAAAAGGTTGTCGTTATTACTGGTTTCGCTGAAGTTGGTCCATGGGGTAACTCGCGCACTAGATGGGAAATGGAGGCATATGGCAAGTTCTCTCTGGAGGGCTGCGTGGAAATGGCCTGGATGATGGGTTTGATCAAGAACCACAATGGTCCACTGAAGGGCAAGCCATACTCTGGCTGGGTAGACTCCAAGACCGGAGACCCGGTCGACGACAAAGATATCAAGGGGAAGTACGAAAAGTACATCCTCGAACACTCCGGTATACGTCTCATTGAGCCAGAACTCTTCAAAGGATATGATCCCAACAAGAAGCAGCTGCTCCAAGAAGTGGTCATTGAAGAGGACTTGGAACCCTTTGAGACTTCGAAAGAAACCGCTGAAGAGTTCAAGCGCGAGCACGGTGATAAGGTTGAAGTCTTCGAGATTCCTGACTCGGGTGAATACACCGTTAGGCTCAAGAAAGGTGCGAACCTGTGGATTCCAAAAGCTCTTCAATTTGACCGTCTGGTTGCCGGTCAAATACCTACTGGCTGGGATGCTAAGAGATACGGTGTTCCCGATGATATCATCGACCAAGTTGACCCTGTGACTCTTTACGTTCTTGTCTGCACTGCCGAGGCTCTCCTTTCGGCTGGTATCACCGATCCTTATGAATTCTACAAGTATGTGCATTTGTCTGAAGTTGGAAACTGCATTGGTTCGGGTGTTGGTGGTACTACTGCTTTGCGAGGCATGTACAAAGATCGGTTCCTCGACAAGCCAATTCAAAAGGATATCCTGCAAGAATCTTTCGTCAACACCATGGCTGCCTGGGTCAACATGCTTCTTTTGTCTTCTACTGGGCCTATCAAGAGTCCTGTCGGTGCATGCGCTACGTCTGTGGAGTCTCTTGATATCGGTTACGACACCATTGTTGAAGGAAAGGCACGTGTTTGCCTTGTCGGTGGCTTCGACGACTTCCAAGAAGAAGGATCGTACGAATTCGCCAACATGGGTGCCACCAGCAATGCCAAGGACGAATTCAAACGGGGACGAACCCCACAAGAAATGTCACGGCCGACATCGACCACCCGTAACGGATTCATGGAGTCTCAAGGTTGTGGTGTCCAGGTCCTGATGACTGCACAGCTCGCCTTGGATATGGGTGTCCCGATCTATGGTGTTGTTGCAGCAACTAGCACTGCCACTGATAAGATTGGTCGCTCTGTTCCCGCACCTGGCCAAGGTGTGCTTACCACAGCTCGTGAGAACCCTGGACAGTTCCCATCGCCCCTGTTGGACATCAAATATCGCCGCCGTCAGCTTGAGATGCGCCGTCAGCAAATCAAACAATGGCAAGAATCAGAGTTGCTCTACTTGCAAGAGGAAGTCCAGGCAATCAAGAGCCAAAGCTCAGAGTCATTCAGCGAGGCCGATTACCTGCAAGAGCGAGCCGAGCACATTCACCGAGAGGCTATCCGTCAAGAAAAGGAAGCGCAGAGCAGCTTTGGCAACGAGTTCTGGCGTCGCGACTCTCGTATTGCGCCACTGCGTGGTTCACTGGCCACATGGGGTCTGACCATTGATGATCTCGATGTCGCTTCTTTCCATGGAACATCTACAGTTGCCAATGATAAGAACGAATCGGACGTTATCTGCCAGCAACTCAAGCACTTGGGTCGCAAGAAGGGAAATGCCGTTTTGGGTATTTTCCAGAAGTACTTGACTGGCCATCCTAAGGGTGCCGCTGGTGCTTGGATGCTGAACGGCTGCCTTCAGGTTTTGAACAGCGGTATTGTTCCTGGAAACCGAAATGCAGATAATGTTGACAAGGTCATGGAGAAATTTGACTTGATTGTTTACCCTAGCCGAACCATCAAGACCGACGGTGTCAAAGCATTCTCTGTTACCTCGTTCGGATTCGGACAAAAGGGTGCGCAGGCTATTGGTATCCACCCTAGATACCTCTTTGCAACACTTGACAAGGCTCAATTCGAGTCATATAAAGCCAAGGTAGAAGCACGCCAGAAGAAAGCATACCGTTACTTCCATAACGGAATGATCAACAACTCTATCTTCCAGGCGAAGAGCAAGGCTCCATATGAGGACAAGCAACAGAGCGAGGTCTTCCTCAACCCAGACTATCGTGTCACTCTTGACAAGAAAACTTCAGAGCTCACCTATCCTTCTGTCGCCCCCAAGATCGAGACTGACCAGACGGAGAAGACTCGCAAGATGGTCGAATCTCTGGCCGCAGCAACAGCCATGCCCAACTCCCGAGTCGGCGTCGATGTCGAGCACGTTGATGCCATCAACATTGAAAACGAAGTCTTTGTGGAGCGCAATTTCACTGAAACCGAGCAAGAATATTGCCGCAAAGCGCCCTCGCCCCAGGCCTCATTCGCCGGCAGATGGAGTGCTAAGGAGGCAGTTTTCAAGTCCCTTGGCGTTCAATCCAAAGGAGCCGGTGCGCCATTGAAAGAGATTGAAATCATCAACGACGCGAATGGTGCTCCTACTGTGAATGTAAGCACTCTTTTCAGTAATCACGTTTTAGAATTTCCCGCTAACGTCTCATAGCTTCATGGAGCGGCTGCCGAAGCTGCCAAGCTTGCTGGTATCAAATCTGTCAATGTCAGCATTAGTCACAGTGATTCCCAGGCTATTGCTGTTGCTGTGTCAAAATATTAATTAGTATTGTTTTAATGATGAGCGATGACCTTTTTCTTTTCTTTTCCTTTTTCTTGTTTCTCTTTGGACATGTCGTTTGAGTACTCTATATGTACAAAAAATCCCAAAAACATGTATACGACTCGAAAGAGGGAGTCTTGGGCTTATTTAGCAAGAATAGAATATGTCTTAATTACATTCAATTATTATTTCAGCATTGAAATACTCGTTCCTCTTTAAGAAGTAATAGAACAAGCCATGATACATGTAGTCATCAACTGGGTTTGCTTATAACAAGAAAATTTATGTGTAATTGTACAATTCAATATAATAGCTAAAGCTACAAGTCTTGGTATCATATCACCGCCCCGAAGCACGACTCATCGGTCCCCAATTCGCCTCGGGGTTCATTTGATAGCGAACCACTTTTTTCTTCCCACCGTTCGTCAAGGTAGGCTGCGGCACGAGAGATTCATCAAAGACGATCTTGCGTGTGTGCAAATGAGCGGGTTCTTCGGTATTACCACTAGTAGCACCATTCGTGTTCTCGTCGCCATTTGACTCATCATTGGGGTTCTTTGGTTTGGAGATGGGTTGAGTAGTGGTAGTAGTAGAAGAAGCTCCCTTGCGATACAGGGCAGCTTCAATCTTTGTCGTCAGATCGCGCACGTCTGTTCCAGAAGCAAGAGCCTCTGAAAGCTCTCTTTTCAGCTCTGTGAGCGGCTTGTCTTCTCCTTGATCGTATTGGGTGACCTGGCTATGTTTCATTATGCCCGCACCGGGCGTGCCCGCGGGCAACGTGTGCGGTTTGTCGCCTGTTCTCTGCCGTTGCCATTCTCGCATCACCTCCCAGATGACATCCCACGGAGCGTCGGTGCGCACGGAATTTGGCCGTGTGTGGCTACGTGTTGTTCGGTAGCCGAGACCGTGCAGGGCGCCACGGAACATGTTTATTGGGATTGTGTACGAGCGGATGACTCTGGAGAGGTCGCCCAGGGAGACGAAGAAAGGGTATTTTTCTTTGAGTTGCGGGTCGAGGCGGGGGATGATCGCGGATTGTGGAGGTTTGTCTGTCTCGCTGGGGGTTATGTCTTCTTTTTCTTGTTGTTGTTGTTTCTCTTGTTGCTCTACTTTTGGGGGTTCGGTGGCTGACGTTTGAGGCTGGATGAGATCGAGATCTTCTTCCATGGCCGTGGTCAGCATGCCTTCGATTCGATCCGTGGTCGGGTAGGTCTCTGGGTCTAGCTCGGGAAGCATATCCAAGACCTTTTGGATAAAATGAGCATTGTGTAGAGGGCCACCCCACATGGGCCCAGCCAGGTGTGTCTTGAAGCCGCAATGCCGACAGAATTCGGACGAGGTTGGTGCTTGTGTCAGACCGTGATGGAAGAAATATTGGCCAGCCTTGTTGGCTCGTGAGAGGGTGCGTGTCATGTACTGGGTCGTCCAGGCGCCACAGCCCGAGTCGCAGTTGTACAGTAGCATTGTTTTGCCTGAGAGAAACTTGACCTCGGCGGGCGACTTGTGCACGCGGACAAACACTCGTGCGTAATAATCGATGGAAAGAGAGAGCAGAGGCTCCACGGCCAAGCCGTATTTTGCCGCGGCGGTTGCAATGGCATTGACAATAAGACGGAGTCCAACCTCATGTCCATGAGGTAATCTCGTGGGTATACCTCCGTACAAGGAGTACGCTTTCTCGGGATATCCGGTCGACGCAAAGACTCCGGCGTCGGTGCAGGTCACGCATAATAGGCCGCCATCATTGATTGCTTGAACGGCAGCATCGAGAAACGGACCTGCAGTGCCATACGGGTCGAGATCAATGACATCAAACTTTCCAACAATATGGCTTTTCTTTTCTCCTTGGATGCCATACATATACACCCGGGCATCTCCAACGTTGGGCCGCACAATTTCTTCAACATTGTTGTACTTTATATTGACCTTCACGGCTTCCACAGCTGACGGAGACAAATCGTTCGAAACAATAGTTGTAGCCAGGGGTATTTCTTTGGCATATCGTAGAGCCCGCAGACCCGTAGCAGACAGCGCATCCAAAATCTGAAACCTCATTGGCGGCGCTTCTGGCTTGGGAGGCTCGTTTTGCTTCTCTTGATTTTCTGCCAGGGAGACTTCTTCTCCATCCTGCCCTTCATCCGTCGTGTTCGGCTTATTTCTTGCGGAATCGCCCTCTCCCTCCCCATCGTCTTCCCTCTTCCGCTTCTTGCCTTTGCGCCCTTTGGCTCTTCGTTGTGCGCGAGCAGCTGTGGCTTTTTTCGAAGCTAGTGAATGATTCGCAAACACATTTATCGCGATAACAGTTAGATCGCGGTTGAACTGCTGGATTGGGTTGTAAAAGACCGACGCCTGTTGTTCGGTTCCGCTCCCGCGGGGTTTCTCTGGGCGCGCAGTTTTCTCGACTGGTTTCAGAATGTATGCCAATCCTTCCTTGACGGATTCATATTCTTTGCCATCAATGGTCACGGTCGACGTCGGCGTCGCAGAAGAAGGAGGAGGAGGAGGAGGAGGCGCAGTTGGTGTTTCTTCGGTAGCCATTGTCCTTGCAGCGTTGAACGCCAGATGCGGAGGTTGCTTGACGGCGGACAGAGGCACCGTGGTAAGTTTCTGGACAGCGGATTGTCTGTGAAATGTCAACCGTGTATAGCACGTATTCAATAGCCGCATTGGCTTGTGCGACTGGCTACCAGGTTGGCATCTCTGGGCGAAATGTGCTCGATGTGGGCAAAGGCAGCTTTGAGCTGGCGGCGAACGATAAAAAAAATTCCCATGCACGGACCACGTCTCTTCCCCACGCCGCACTTGTACAGTCTCAACTTTATCACATAGCTATTTATCAAGGTTTAACGACGAAAGTCACGCGAATGACTAATTGGGCTTTTTTTTTTTTTTTTTTTTTTTTTTTTCTCATACATATGATAATATAGCTTCAAACCTAGTCCTATTCGGACCATTCATACTCGTGTGATAAATGAACATTTGAGTGCCGCCTGACATGTGCATGTACATAGTCTTGCGCTCGTCTGATAAGTAAACCAAAGCTTACATGCATCAATCAGAATTGCAGAACAGCAGAAGAATTAACAAGGGTCCCTTTTAGCGGTAGGATGTATGGTTGTCACAGCAAGCGCGATCCCATCCAAGCAACAGTAAAAATATCCAGCCCCAGTCCCAACCCCAGACTTCCCCAAGTCGCTGTCTCAAACACAACCACCTCGGATAAAAAGTTCAGGCAGGTGATGACAAAGCTAATCAATGTTGCAGTATACAGGCCCTTCTCTTGTACTCTGTATGCAGTAACAAATCGCATCGTCCCGGTTGCTGCGGTCCAAGTGCCGTAGAAGCGCGCAGTTAGTGGTGTTAACTGGTCGGTAAGAGGATATGCAATATTCGGGTGGGCGCCCTTGTCGGTGGTGACACTAATTGTGTAGCATGCATAAGTGTTATAGAAAGCGAGCAAGGACATAAAAAGGATCCAGTATGGAAGATAGCTCCCGCGGGCAACAGGGAGAAGACGAGCCATGATTCTCTTTAATTTCTGGGGGAGATTGTCAACTGATGCTTGGAAGTCAGAGAGTGAGACGGCGGCATATGAATGGATGTAAATGGATGTACCGAGCACAATACTTATTTGAAGACATGTAAGAGTTCAGCAAAGGAATAAAAAAGCATCAATTAGTAAGCTTACGAGGATACGAGGCTAGTTAAGCTGCGGAGGAAAGCACAATTAATATACTCCTATATAAAACATGGTGCATTTCGGTTTACTTATGAATATTGTAGCTATATACGTATTACCAGGTAACTATACGGGATCATATAATAGTGCAAGGAGGCAGAAGATGTTGAGAGGGACGAACTAATTATTTTTTGATATCCAAGGATGCCGGCGGATGTCTGAGAAGCCAGGCAGAAACGCTCGGACGCCAATCACTCTTCACAAGGCTGAAGGGTCCGCGCACCTCTTCTTCCTGACAAGAACAAAAAGAGATCTGTTTTCCCACGGGCGTTGGAAAAGGGTATACGTACACGCGGCTTTACAAGCTAAGGGATGTCGGATCGCACAGCAAAATTGCATCCATTCGCTCGCTGATCCACTACTCTCGCCACAATGACAACGAATACTGTGAAGCTCTAACGACCGACGAGCGCCGTCGAGAATTGGCCTGGCCAGAATGATGGCAGGATCAGTCGGTCGTCACGTGAAGGGCTTCCTACGGCGCGACATGACAGAGAGGTTGAGCTTGCGCAGCCGCTATGTTGGGCCGAAAACCGTGGATATCTATATATAATACTCGTAGTGGCATGTCCAGCCTCAACCTCACTGGATCCACCCACACCCCCCCCTGGTTGTCTATGTACCGAATATCGATTGGGACCAGAATACAAAATGGATTTCTCTCATTGGTCAAGTCCGCACAGCACGTGCCATTCGGAAGGGTCTGCCGTCGCCCTGTGAATCCACGTGGAACAAAAAGAGAAAGGCTATTTTGACCACAATTTGATACTCGCTGTCTCTGTCATCGAGTTAACATCAGCAACGGGGATTTTTCATTCCCAACCCATCCACCGACAGATGTTGACCACCGCCGTTGGCGACATACTATCCAGTGGAGGAGGTCATTAGTGCCGTCCCTTTTGACCGGAATCCTGCTTCTCGCCAGATCACGGCTTTTGATTTTTCACTTCCTTTCTACTACTAGATCAGATTGACAGGATCAGTTCAATATGCCTGATCAACTTGGGAAACGACCTCGGGCACAGACAGGTTTGCACAACTGGAGAACGGCTCGTCCACCGGCGGGAAGTCGAAGGTTTCGTTGGGGCTGGCATCCGTCTTGAGTTTTCTCAAGATTATCTTCAAGTTGCAGATTTGATATAAAAATCCCAATAGAAGTACCAATATCGTATATTAACGAAAATTTTTCGAGAAGCTGTTCCGCTTAGCCACATAATTGTGTTCTTTGGACTCGTATGTGTGGGTGAACATCTTTATCAAGTCCCGTCGGGACTACATCAGAAACTATATCTGATATCAAACATGTATTGACTTACGGAATCTCTGTTGAGTGACACGGTTCTAAACCCTTCTTCGTTCTATATTACTGGGTTGTCCTGTAAAACCAGTCATTTTCAATGCAAGAATATAGTATGCGGCAGATTCTGTTGAGAGGGTGACCAGACGGTCGAATTATATGGGCAGATTATGATACCCTTGCCCTGCTGAAGTTCACACTAATGCAGAACTGCACATGTGGTCACGCAAAAACCACATCCTTGTAACAAGTTACTGGTCATGCATGTTGGGTTTTTGCTTAGATGGATGCACCAAAGCAACTATCACCAAACATGCAACTAAACATGAGCAAGAACAGACAGCCTATAGAAATTTTAAAAAATAGAAAAACAAACTACAATACTTATTTTGATTCAGACTCGGCAATTATTTACAATGTTATTGCTGGTTTGGTTCCGTAGGTGACCCCAATCATTGCGTCTTTTGATTTACCCTTGTCTTTCTGTGAGGGGGGTAACTGTCTCAAGAGCCTACCGCATTTAATTCTCATCCATCTGATCATTTCCCCCCTTTCCACAAACACATCACCTAAGCGTCAAAATCTCAATCTCTGTCTTCTTTCAAGATTACTTCAACTCTTGCAAAATGTGTCTCAGCCAGACCATCTACCTCGCACCCCTGGTGGTCCTTCTTGCGCAGGACCTGCCAATCACTGGTGAGTAATCAGATTATGCTTGACTTGAATGACACTATATTAATCTTGGGGTACAGATGCTGCTGCCGAGACTGGCATCATCGTGCGAGCTACTGACGATGAGGCTTGGGCATTTCAATCGACGGAGCTGCCAAAGTTGAAACCAAGCGAGCTGCTGAAGCCGACGCTTGAGGTTTGACAGCCGCAAGTAAAGGAGGTCGGTCGGTCGATCTTTACGAAGTGAGATGAAAATCTTGAGCTTTGTAGCCATTGGTGCGATCAGTTAACCAATTGATCTTTTCTCATGGGATAGACCGTGGCTCGACACATTGAAGGCACAGCAGCGATTTTCGGTATCTGCATGGATATAGTAATAGTAGTCAACCTGATTGAGAAGAATATAATGCTTCGTTTATTCTACCAGAGTACGGTATCTACAATTATCCTTAGCTATTGCAATTAATTTATTATGCCGTGCGGGGTAGTGGCAGATGTGATCGTGACATACACTACTACATAATAATAATAATAATAATAATAATAATAATAATAATAATAATAATAATAATAATAATAATAATAATAATAATAATAATAATAATAACAGTTTAACCTGGTTAAGTCCTATTTGCAAGACACTTTCTAGGAGCGGCATTTTGTTGTCCCAAGCGATCATAACAACCATATTCCTCGGTCATTAGCTGGGCGTCCCGCCCTCGTCCAGTGTTATGTGTTGGCCCTCAAGATATACAATCGAAATATGCGATATTGCGTGTATGATACCTTGGAAGTAGCACATTGTTGACCTGACACTGGATTAAGCTTGAAGAAAACGAGATTTGTAGGTTGTTTTTATTGATACTTTTTTCATTATTGTACTATTATTGTATTATAAATTACTCATATATGCCTAAATGTCTCCACTAAACACTCCGTAACGCGTGGACTGACGTTAAATCTATACAGAGAGAGCATGGTCGATTTACAACCACGCTCCAACAACCGGAACGCTCTTGTAAAGCTGATCCCAGTTTTTGGCTTCCCAGCCAGAGCCAATACCGCCCCGTCCTACAACTCCCAGGCCACCAGCGAGCCAGATAGCAGTAGCAAGGGCCGCAATCCCATGGACAAGCCACTTGTTCTTCCTCCGCTTCTGCTGGTCATGTCTAGACTCACCTATAATCCCAGTCTTGTGCGACTGGCCCCTCTCGGTACGCACTGTGGTGACGCGGATACCCATCCAGGTGGCCAACCCGCCGACGAGATGCCAGACGCTGGTTGCGACGAACAGGAAGTAGAACATGTTCCAGAACACCGGACTCCGAGCAAAACCATGGGCAACGTAGCCCAAGCCAACGCTTGAGCTTCCACCATCCATCTGGAGAGGCACGGCCCGATTGACGCCCACGTGTAGGGCCACCAGAGGCACCATTGCATATCCCAGTTTGGCTTGCAGACTCGGCATTGGCCATGATTTGATCAATTGTCTTTGAGAACGTGATTCGGCGCCATAGAGCCGTGCGCGTCTGCGGGCGCGAATACTGCGTAGGGAGAGACCGGATGCGATATGTGCAACGATCGGGAGCGCGACCATCAACGGTTCGAGGGAGGGCGATTGGTAGATTGGTCGCGTGAGCAGCAAAAAGTCTTCACTAGATGGAACAGAGCGCGTGACAAGAGGGATGAGAGATGTATTGGCGGCATGCAAGGCAAAGAATACCGTGGGTGGATACGTGGAGTATCGTTGGATCGCCGACACTAGCAGCTGTCAGACAGAACCTAGATATGCAAGGGAGAGATGATATCGGCGTCTCGATGCAACGTCGCTAGCCAGTTTTCAAGGGGAAATATTACATACACCAATAATCCCAATTGTGTCCTTTCAAGCCCAAACGCGAGATGCTAACTGGACGAACCTCCGTCGTCGCTGCGGTATTGTGCAAATCGGGGAAATAGTCCCCATTCTCGACATCGGGGGGATAGTCGTCGACGGGTGAAGGGTCCAATTCGTGCATCGACAAAATCGACCGGGTCTCGATGGGGTCGGCGCCAGAAAGCGAGCTATCATTCCTGGGCCTGGACATGGTTCCTGAGTTTTGAACTACTCAATTCGGTCTATTCGGGGTGAGAAGAGCGTCGCGTGTCGAGGTTTGTACTAGTTTTCCACGCATGCAAGGGGTTAGGTCGACAAAGGCAAAGAAACAAAGAAGACTCGTGAAATAACAAGCTTTCATAAAAACGTCAAAGTCATGCGGAAAGGAGAAAAACAAGCGTCAGGGGAGCGAGGAAGCTGAGAGGAAGGAAAAAGGGCATCGCCTGGAAACGGGTTTTGCACGGACTATGATTGGTTGCGTCACGCGACGCCTCTCATTGGCTGCCACGGCGACACCTTATTGTCACAACAAGAACCGAAACAGTTCGATTTTCAACATTTCAACTACTGACAACTCATCCTAGTTACACGAGAATTTGTTTGTCCGCACAGACGTGTCACAACAGTGGCTGGATGCCGTGAAGTCTAGGCAAAAGCTACACATCTCACATACAGCCAGCCCGCTCTACGCTGCGTACGACGACTCTGTCTCGCTACCAATCTGCAGGAGACTGTCTGCAGAGAAGGAAATCAACTGTTCCGAGTCAGGCTTGGAATCGGTTCTCTTTTCTGATATGGTGCTATAGGAAGACTCGTCCTTGTCTCCAATGTTTAGCATCGGGTCAGCTATGAAATCGCTTCTCTTTTCGGGTATGGTGCTATAAGAAGACTCGTCGCTGCCCCCGATATGAAGCATGCGGTCGGCTTCAAAGTCTGTCTTACTAATTAGCAAAACTGTATCAGGAGTGATCTGTCCTAGCTATTCGTACGCATCACAGTGGGCATGGAAGCGCTGAGAGTGAAGCAGCTGGCAAAGAGTGTGAGGAACTTAGAGGTCTTCATTTTGTTCCTTTTCCTTTTCTTTTCTCTTTTTTCTTGGGTGGGTATTGCGAGCGCTTCTTTTAAGGGTACTATCGACTCGTGAGTTCCAGTAAGCTATGGCCTTTTCGAAGATAACATCGAGGTAGGGCCGGTTTTAATACCTTACCATCGATTTATCTTCCGGTAGCTCACCGCTGCTATAATGCGGGGTGAGTATTCAGGTAAGACAAATACATACAGCAGGACTCCATGGGATTACCTTGTATATCGGCTACAAGCACATAGTCTTAACAACTATCCAATCCATTACAGCAGATTAGTGCCTGGGTGACACATGTATCTCAGCTCTATACTTTTCACATAAAAACGCGTCATTCACCGCCTCACAGACTCGCATCAATTGCCTATTTGAATGCCTTGCGCCGCTTGATGGTGTGACCTAGTAAAGCAGCTGGGTTGTTGCATGGGTGACACCTTTATCTCCGATGTAACCATACTACAGGACGTTTTTATCATGTTGTGGTGGCAGTGTTCAGACAAGCGTATCGGTCACTTATACTCGAAGAAGTTCTCCAAGGCAGGGAGCAAATGAGTGAACACGAGCAAAGGGGTGTGCTGTATCCGTCACTTGTCTTGTATGCATGTCATGTTACCGGGAGGGGGGGCGACTAAAACATGATAGATGAATGAATAGATACAGGTATTGAAAGCTACAGTGCAAACCCAGCGTCAACTGTTGTCACTTCTCTCCCAACCCACATACAGCACCCACCAAAATAAACCATTTCTGCATAATTTTACACCGAGAATGTCTCGAGCCTCGGACTTTTATAGATGTTTTCCTATCTTCTCAGCCGTCAGCTACTCGTCTGAGTTCGCCGAGGCACTCTTGTCTGACGAGGGCGGTGCCAAAGCACCTACAAAACCGTCTGTTCGATGGAAACCTGGACACTGGCACTGGGTATTCCACAGTGTCAGTGCTCTTATCATTGTATATTTCATTTCTGTGGTTATCGGTTTGGACCCGGACAAAAAGCTCACTTACTTGGAATGTTGGGAGAGGTCACACACATACTGTAAGCCTCATCGTTTACTGATGTATAGACATATGCTACATATACTAAATCACGGAACAAAAAATTTGTGTATATAGCGCCAATAAATGACGTCCTCAGCACAACAGACTATATCTACGATCGATTTAACGGTTCACTCTGGCATCCTTCACCCTTCAAAGGCCCGCCCACCATACAAGTCGAAGCAGCATGGCAGTCGGCCATGGAATACGGCATGATCGCCGTCTCAGCCAGCGATCTCAAACGCGCACAGAGACTGGAAGATCTCGACACCGCCGCCGCATTCCCTGCATCATCATCATCTAATACGGGAAAAGAAAATAGGGAGGAAAAGAAATACATCGCGGTGGCGGTAGGAACACACCAGCTTCACTGCCTACATTTCCTCTGGCAAGACCACCACGCGGTCTTTTTCCCCAACACCACGCAGCGCAAGCAAAAGGAGGTTCCGGCGTTATATGAGCGGCATTATGAGCACTGTGTGGATTATATTCGGCAAAGCATCATGTGTAATTTTGATACTAGTATTCTCTCGTATGACTGGGTGCGCGACCATCAGATGCCAACGCCGAATTCAAACGTCATGCATCGATGCGTGGACTGGGAATTTGTGCAGGGCTGGTTTAGAGAAAGGGCTGTGAAGATGCCGGATGGGTTTGTCTGGAGTAAGCCGGAGGGGCAGGCGAGTTTGGATTTTAATCCTTGATTTTCTCTCTATATCAGATATCAGAGGAGTAGCGTAGGGAATTGTAGGAAAACATTTGTGTGTGTGTTTGGCAAGTCATCTGAAATATCATCCGATCCAATTTCTAACCGATTTCATTAAGCTGCCGACAGAATGGACTGCGTGCCCTCAATGCAGCTCCCCAGCGAAGAAACACAAATGGAATCGGTGTCATTAGACAACACAAACCCCCTAGAAGAGTACAAGCCCAAGAAGCACCCAAATTGTTATACAGCGGATAAGTGCTCAGCGGAATGATAATGCTGGCAAATATATTACGAGTTACCACGCTGGAGGCCGTTGCCGAAGCACTATATATCCCATAAGCGTCAGTGAGATAGTTGTTCAGCGCCATAAAGGTGAGATCGATGCCGATCCCCAGGGGGATTCCGGAGAGCGCGGGCACGATCCAATGGATATCGGGGCGAGCACTCCAGCCAAGCCAGAATTCCGAAATTGCAAACAGGGGGCCTCCAAGACAGGCTAAAGGAAGTCGGCGATACTCTTCTCTCAGCGCCCATGCTCGGCCATGCTGCTCTGCGCGAGTATGGAAGCGCTCCCAAGCTAGGAATATGAAAATTGCCAGCACGCCTCCCAAGCCTGTCCCAAGGAACATGAGCGCAGATACCCCTGGACTCAGCCCATATGTATCTTGAAATACAAGTGGGTACATTCCAAAGTAAAGGAAGAAAATGATGTATTGGTATAGGATGAAGAGATCGGTGAAAAAGACTAGGGGCTCCGCAGTTATTCGGATTGGGCGTAAAAGAACCAGCAGGATTTCCTTGAAGCTTGGTGTTTTCGCACTATCATGAAACCCGATTTCTCTCGCACGAAGTACAGGCGAGTACGTTTCTAAGTCCCTTTTTATTAGCTGAAAAATTTTTTTTTTTTAATTGGCCGACCAAGCTTAGACGAGTTATTCACCTTGCATAGACAACAGCATCGGCCAGTTTGCTGCTGTCATAACCAGAGCAATCCAAAACTGCCATTTCCAATTCTGCGACGACGAAAATCCAGAGATGATAGGTCCGATAAGTGGACCGACATTGCTCGTGAGCCCCAAAACCGTGACTGCTCGTCCTCTCTGCTTCAGATCAGGATAGATATCAGAAAAGAGGCCATTCGACACGGTCTGGGGCGCCGCGGCGCCGCAGCCTTGCAGAAAACGAAAGAAGAGAAAAGATGGCCAGTTGGGCGCCAACGCGCAGCCCAAAGTAAAAGCCGTGTAGACAGCAAAGGAGACGAGAAAAATTGGCCGTCGCCCGTATGCTTCGGAGAGTGGCGCGAAGATCGGACCAATGGTGTAGCCAATTAAGAAAACGACCACTGGGAGGGGCTTCTGCTTCTCAGACGTCACTCCGAACGCGTCGTTGAGAGCATTTCCAGCACCACTAGGAAGAGACGAGCCCAGTGTTGTGTTGAAGTTCATGTAGATGATTGTAGATGCCGCGAATACCTTCTTGGTCTACACAATTAGCTCGACTGTGTTTCTCTTTTCTTCGTTGTAGTTGCAGTAAATGATGCACTTACTGGTGTCCAGTCGTGGGCAAGCCGTGCTGTGGTCTCATCGGGGGACGGAGTCTTGTTTGTTGCAGCAGTATCCTTTTCAGCGTCATGTATGGCTTGGTGATGACTCTGTTGTTAGTATGATGCAGATACTGGTAATTGCACAACACACCTTTCCCGTCTGCTCCAGGGGAGATCTCAGTTACGACTGCCATTTCGAAGACTACCGTGGTGTGTATGGAAGAGGACGGCAAACGGGAGGATACGCAGAAGAAGGGGAGGGGGGAAGATGTCTGTTTCCGTACGAGCCTGTGCAACTCGGCTACCTTATACTTGAGACACCCATCCCTTTACCTACTACCACGGAACCAAAGTGTATTTTCCGGTTGCATCTTCGGTAAATTGCTTCAAAATTGTTGGAACTGTTTTTGAAAATACTACATAGACGAGTCGTCCAAAAAAATTGCAGGTCTAGGATAATAAGTTCACGGTCACTTTTTTTCAGCCCCTCGTTGTCATCATGTATTGCATCATGTATCAAAGCTTTCAAGGCTGCAACAGTTCATATTTAGCAATGTAGCTACATTACACTTTCCGTACCAGTTGACGTAGAAAAATATCAGTACCAGTTCAACTGTTGACAATCGTAAACGGGCTACGTAGTGGTGTTTATCAGAATGGAAGAATTACCACGCCAAGGTCCTAGAACGATCTATTGCGACAATAGAAATCCCTAACAAGCACTCGTATGGCTCTCAAAGTTGTCCAATCGAGTTTGGCAGCGTTTCCAGGCGGCCTTCTTTGCGAACAACACGCACAATTTCTATGATCGTTAATTATAGGCCACCACACTGGGCAGAAAAGCGTAACGACTTTGGCGACTTTCTGTATCCTGGCAACAGAATGGAAGTGGCCATGATCAAGAAAATTTTTTTCAATCAGCGAAAGTATCTTTTGCTACGCTCTCAGTCTTGTACGAAATTGAAGGGTATGGTGTAGGCGTATTAAAAGTTGTCAACCGCTAGGAAGGCTGAAGGCTGGAGGGTAAAGGAGCTGGTTAAATACGATGCGCGGGTGCAGGCTGCAGCTACCAGGCATCTACCCTGCCTAATAATCAATGAAATAGTATATTAATCCTTGGTTCAGGATTGTTGACTCTCTGCCTGTGTAATAGCAATTAACCTTGGACCGCTATCAATGACGAGTACTGCGGAGTGCTCCCAATACGTATCTCTTTGATCTTCAAGGCTGCTTTGGGACAGATTTGAAACGAAGAGGACCATATAATATCTTGAAGAGAAATGTGCCATACCCTACAGCTCACGGGCTCTCTGACATAACAGTAATTTCATGCCGCACTTGCACGGCACCGGTCTCTGGTTGGTAGATTCTCGCCTCGCTTCCAACCGGGCTGACGCGTGCATCGTACAGATTGCCTTCTTCTAACTCATAGTAGCATGGTTTCGGATCCCTTTTACGCCGAGATGCTCGCTCCTCTGCGACTCGGGCTGCTGATGCTTCCAGAACGCTGGTCGTCGGTCTCTTTGGATTGCGGCGGCGAGCTCGTCGGCTCAGCAGTGTTCCAACTTCAGGGGCGCAGACGACCAGGTTGCCACTGGTGAGCTCTGCGGCACTATTTAGGTTATTGTTTAGCTGGATGACAATAAGAGTCAAATCATTTGTGAAGACTTACCCCCAGAGGAGGATTTCCGGCTGGTTCCATGTAGTGTCAGGATTCCCACTGATCCTTAGCCGAACAATGAACCCGATGGTGCTAAATACAGGAGCACTAGTAATCGTCAATGTTATGTTCCTATCAGCCTAGGAAGAAGAAAATAACAATAAATAAAACTCACCAGAGTCCGAACGTAAAAATGAGCACTATGTACAGCTTTTTGATCGGAGTAAGCTGCAGCTTCCATACCGCGTGAACCGGAAGCAAAAGAATCAGATAGTCGGTTATGGTATTGAACATGCCACTAGTATTGAGCAGCCGAGACACATCGACACAAGTTCCGGGGATTGACTTGTCAAAAATTTTGGCTCGTGGGGAACACTCGAAAATCTTCACAAAGGAGGTGATGCCGTAAAAGCCAATCAAGATAACGATCAGAGAAACAATAAGTATGTCAAATAAGCTCCATCGAATGGGGGAGAAGAAGCGTCGATAAAGCCATAAAATTGCTAGTTTTGTGATGCATATCATGACTCCATATTCAATAGAGGCGACATTGAACCACTATAATTATTGTTAGGTGACTGCCAGTATAATTTGAGCATGGTCTGTCAAACATATGCAGCATCTTTTGCTTGTTGTGCGGTGATATCCCATGCATGTTGGCCTCCATGATTCGACATTGTGGCACCCATAATACCACAATAGGCAACGGTACCGGCCTGCAAGGCTGTCAGTCAAAGCCAAGGGGTTATGTAACATCCGAGTGGTTCTACCCATGCCACGAAAGCAATCCCTAGTTTATTGTATTAGTAGGTATCTCCCGCGACCAAGTCGGAGCATGTACTAACAATCCTCGAATATCCATGATCGTTTTATTATGATTCGCACATATGCTCGAGCAGCAAATGCGACGGTGATGAAAGGCACTGCTATGGCAATCGTAAGCTTGCTCTCGTATGCTAGAGACGGTGGGTTTTCTGGGTTGGAGGTCACCCCCGGTGGAGGCTTAAGGGCTGGCGTGAAGGTCGGATGTGGCTCTGCTGTTGTAGCCATATTGACGTTTTATAATAAATTGGATTTCAAGAACATTTGAAAACCCCCCCATCGTCTGACTCCTGGAAGCGACGCACAAGATGGGCAATACGAGGCTGCAGAACAGTTAAATACGATGAAGGACGGCTTGCACACCACGTAGAACAGAGGTCATCTCGCAGTCCCTTGTATCACAAACAGCATTGTACTAGGACTGGCCTGTTGGCGGGAGCCTCTGAGGCTTCTAGAAGTGACTTTTACTGTCCGTACGAGGCACTTTTCCATCAGTGGTCCACGTCCAAGTTGCTGTATTCGAAGATACTTACGCCCCGAAACATCTAATGTTCCCAATGTATCTGGGAAAGTTGTCTAAGGATCTTTGCGCCGAAGCACATTTGACTGTTGTCCTACGGTGTTGGCTATGTGCCTGCTTAGATATTTTTTTCGAGTTTCGCTTACGAGGTTACAGAAAGCCCGACACCCCGCGATGATGCAACTCTCGGAGTATTAGCTGCTTATGTCTGTATCGTCTGAGGCGTATTTTCAGGCATCGGCGATGGTCCTGGATTGGTCATTATAAACCCTTGACCCTTGGCCACTGCTAGCCCTCGAGTTATTTGCACACCACCGAGTCGCTTTCCACAAAGAGACTTGAACTGCAGATAAGGTCACTCATGCCTTTGGTGCATGTGTCTTGCAGCTCAGTCTATTCCCTAGAGGAAAGAGCCCACTCAATAGAATACTGTATTGCTTAATGCCATGGATCCTGCTAGGCTGGAAGAAGAACCCGCAGTGACACGCACTTGCCGACATTATTAATAAGCCACAGAAGTCCTTGTGGACAAGTAGATTCATGCAATTTGTAGAAATTGCCCCTGAGCTCGGTGAAAGTGAGACATCGCCTTCATTCAGGAAATTGGGCACCGCTGTGTGTTACACAATTTCTCATTGTTGCCCATTCCTTTCTCCGCTTGGGCCGCCGCTGTTTGGAGGACACTCCTTCCCAACTAATCACAAAAAAGAAACCACCATGAATGTAGCGCAAAACCACTCATGCTGGTTGTGTAACATCTTTCCAAGGCTTTGTGAAACTTTCCGGTCTTCGGTGAACATTGCGGCCATAAGCGGGGATGGCTAAATGTCGGTCAGAGCAGCGAGTAGAAAAGGCAGTCTCGACAGCACAACACTGGTGTCGCCAATATGTGCACGGCAGACAGGGTATGCTTTGACATGCTGGACGTCGACAGTCGCACTCGTTAGGGCTTGCCGGCACCACGCAGTGTGGCTGGAGAGAGTGTGCCTCTCAAGATTTTGTTTTTGGGGGGGCAGATATCTCACAGATGAGTTCCATAAAGAAGGCTTGGGCTCTGGTCCGTAGAGAGACCTGCACTCAGTCTTTAGTTTCCGGTAAAAGTAAGCGAATGAATACATAGCAACTAGATCTCGTCCAGCCCGCCATTGTCTCTGTAGACCCCTAGTTACCAGTCGATTGACTTGAGGAACGGGTGATGCAAATATTTCACATCAGCTCATGATTTCTGGGTGGGGTTATTGCGTGTATAACTCACTGCTTGTAGTTGGTCTTTGCTGACATATCATTGTGAATCGTAAGACTTAGACGGGAGGGATCGACGGAGCTAGAGAACCAGTCGTTGACTGTTTTGGATAGCGTTAATGTGTTCAACGGCCGTCGCAAAAGGTGAATTTTGGGTACTTTAAAAGGGAAAAGTAAAAGAAGTGCAGTAAGCGGCGAGAAGGGATGAAGCAGACCAGGAGGAGCGACGGACCACGGTTTAGGCACCGGCCGAGGAAGGACCGCAACAAGGGAAGCGTTTCTTTCAGCTCCCCGGTTCTGTCTTCCTCCACAACCCTCTCTCTCTCCCCTTCACTCTGCATTTTAACCAAGTGCATAGTGATCCTCTCGTCATGCTTTCACGGGCTGGTCGTGCAAACAGGGCCGCGGTTCGCGTCGGGCAATTCCCACGCCCTTCCTACCACTGCCTGCCAAAGCTTCCCTTTACACCAATCCGTCACTTTTCGAAAGCTCCGGCAGTTCAGCCTGCTTTTAAAAGTAAGCCGCTAATTAAGAGCGAGGTGTCTACGGAAATGAAGCCTGGGCAGTAAGTTTGCCCATGATAGGTGCCCTTAGCTATCGATCCGCCCTCTAATTGAATATAGGTACACTACCGCCTTCGCCTTGTTTGAAGGGTTATGGGAGGTATGGAGTACACTACTTGATTTGAAATTCTACATTCTAATGACATATTAGGCTGGCATCAAAACATGCTTTGTGAATGTTGGTTCAGACCATCCATCTATCATCGAAGCGATAATCAAGGGTAAACGTGAACGGCCAAACAACTGGCCCCAGTTTGTGACATGTCCCAGTGAGATGACGGCAATTTCCATGGCTGATGGCTATGCCCGCGTAACTGGTCAACCTCAGGCGGTCATTGTCCACGTTGATGTTGGAACTCAGGCGATGGCTCACGGTGTCCATAATGCGAGCGTAGGGCGTGTTCCGGTTTTCATCTTCGCCGGCCTCTGTCCATATACCGAATCAGGAGAACTGACAGGTTCCCGTACAGAGTACATGCACTGGCTACAGGAGGCTCCTGACCAAAAAGCCATTGTGCGTCAATACTGCAGATACGTTGGTGAGGTCCGCGTTGGACTCAATGTCAAGGAAACCGTAGGACGTGCTCTCCAGTTTGCTTCCAGTGTCCCCAAGGGTCCCGTGTATGTTGCTGGAGCAAGAGAGGTGATGGCACAAACCATAGAACCTTACTCTCTTTCGCAAGAAGAGTGGGTTCCCATTGGACCTAGTGCGCTGCCAGATGAGGCAGTCGAAACCATTGCTCGGGCCCTCGTGGGTGCAGAGAAGCCTCTTGTGATTACTGGATATTCCGGTCGGGACCGTCGGACTCCAGAACTGCTGGTCCAACTCGCTGACAAAATCCCCGGTCTACGGGTCCACGACACTGGCGGGAGCGATATGTGCTTTCCATTCAGCCATCCAGCCTCGTTGGGATTCCGATTGGGCTATGACAAAAGCACCTCCGATGCCGATGTGGTTTTAATGCTCGATTGCGATGTACCGTGGATTCCAGCACGAAACCAACCACGCAAAGATGCCAAATTTTATCACATCGACGTCGATCCTCTGAACCAGCAAATCCCGGTATCGTTCTTCCCGGCTCATGGACGGTGGAAATCCGAATGTCACACTGCCTTGAAACAAATTTTGCGGTATCTGGACAGCGACTTTTCGGCCGAACTCCAGAGTACCAGGTATGCTGCCCGTAAGGAGGCACTGATAGCACAACACAAGGAGCGATTGAATCAAATAGCCCAGCTTCCACGCCTTGGGGATAACGATCCACTGAATGGACACAATATCGGCCAGCTTCTGAAAGAGTGCCTCCCTAGTGACACAACGTTCGTGGTGGAAGCAGTGACCTGTGCTCCTATGATTGCCGATCAGCTTCAGCCAACTCGTCCCGGTAGCTGGATCAATTGTGGTGGTACTGGTATTGGCTGGAGCAACGGGGCGGCTTTAGGTGTGAGAATGGCACTTAGTGACGGAAAGCTCCCTGGCATAGTGTGCCAAGTCGTTGGTGATGGAAGCTTCATGTGTGCGTCGCCGTCAAGCGCCGTATGGGTCTCGTACAAATACCAAATTCCTATTCTCACGGTCGTCCTCAACAATGGTGGTAAGTACCGTTTATTTCGTCGCTGATGATGCCTCTTTTTTTTAAACATTTGAAATTTGTCACAGGCTGGAATGCTCCACGGAGTTCGACAGAGCTGGTGTACCCTGATGGACTCAACAAAGGCGCTACTGATGACGAGCTGAACATCTCCTTTGAGCCATCTCCGAATTATTCGAAACTGGCCGAGGCAGCTGCTGCAGAGGCCGGCTGGTTGCGAGGAATGCGAGGGAAGACAGTCAAAGAGCTACGCGTACAACTCAACGAGGCGCTCGAACACGTACAATCAGGACGTGGCGCGGTAGTAGAAGCCCTGATTGAGAAGTGACGAAGACCATGTTAGATCAGAGATCCTGAATAGAAGTAGTGTCTCTTTGAAAGATGTATTTTAGCTGCCTAATGCAACATTCGATTGCCGAGAAGTCGGTGACTAGCGTAAATAGAGCAGCATATCATTGTAAACCCAGCCAGTTGCAAATAAAATGTAATTACCTACCGGTTGTTAATTCTGGAGAGGATAACTGGTGTTGGAGAAATGTGGGGCACTGTTATCTTATCGGCGCTCTTGTCTTTTGCGTTCGTTCACGATTCCGCCATGTCATGCATGTCCTTTCATTATACTCGCCCAACATTATCGACAAGTCCGAGGAGACCCTCGACACACAGACGAAAAAATGCCTCCTGCAAGTTAAACCTCCTGATAATATATTGGTTCCATTCTAACAAACTCTAAATTACAGCGCGGCTTCACAAACCCAGCTCCAAAGGTACCACCCACCCACCTCACCCAACTCTCAACCTGTTGTTTAACACTCCCTTGTGAGGGAAAAAGACAGAATCCGCACGTTCAGCACTCAGCTCGTTCACCTGCACACTATGCAATAAATCCTACTCTCGCCACCCCGAATACGAAGCGCATATCGGCTCGTATGACCACCAGCATCGCAAACGCCTGCAAGACCTGAAACAGCTCTCGCGCGATCCGAACGCGGCGGAGCGCGCGCGGAGGGCAGAGAAGAAGGCGGATGCAGAGGCTGGGTTGAAGAAGTTGGATAGTACGGCTGGTGGAAGCGGTAATAATAATAACAACAACAACAATAATAATAATGCCGCCGCGGTGAGTGGTCGAGGGACTGCCGGCGGCGGTGGTGGGTTTAAAAAAGGTGGATTCAAGAGCTCGTTTACCACGGTCAAGGGAGCAGCAGCAACAACGGCACCACCGGGTGGCAGGAAGAATGTGCTTGGAGATGACGAGGACGAAGATGCAGAGTCTGGAGAGGCAGAGAAGAAAAATTCATCTACTGCGTCGACAACGACAGCAGTAGCAGTGAGTGGTGTCGCTCATCGCGCTGCTGACGCCGAAAGTGACACGGATAACGATTATGGGTATCAGAATGATGGTGATGGTGCATACTATGACCCAGCAAAGCCAACAGGCTGCAATGCCAGCTGTCCCAGTCTTGTTTCTGCATGATCATCAAGTCCTTTTTGAATGCTCATGCTATCTTATTCGTGTCTGGTTTTTGCAAATACCCATTACATCTACTCGGATCTAGCGTTACGATATACAAAAAATTTACGGCTGTATTGTTTAAATTTATGCAAAAGAACCTGGGAGCTGCAGGGAGAACAATGCTTCTTGATACATAGTCGTACAATTCTAGTATCTGCTCAAGTAATGACAAAAGGAAAAGAAAAAAAAATGGGGGGTGATCCGCAGCAATCTAACAATATGAGACACATGATGGAATTAAATATTGTAATTCTTTTTTGTTTTCAAAAAATTGACTTCCTTTCCTCTTCCGCTCGACGTTTCGATAGACTATATCAATAAAGTTACACCCGCAGGAGCTTGGCGGCTTGGCCGACGATGGTGTCGGGCTGGGGGAAGCTCATTTCCTCGAGGCCGAGAGCGTACGGGGTAGGAACATCAGCGCCAGTGACACGGACAGCGGGGGCGGTCAGGTAGTCGAATCCGTATTCCATAGCCACAGCGAGGAGTTCGGAACCGACACCGTACATGGGAAAGCCCGATTCGACAGCCATCAAGCGGCCGGTCTTCTTAAGCGACTTGATGATAGTCTCCACGTCAAGAGGCTTGACGGATCGCAGGTTGATAACCTCGGCGTCGACGCCGTATTTCTCCTTCAGCTGGGCGGCGGCATCGAGGGACAGTCCGACGCAGCGAGAGAGGGAGACGATGGTCAGGTCCTTACCAGGACGCTCAATCTTGGCCTTTCCGATGGGGAGGACAAAGTCGTCCTTGCGAGCGGCCTCGCTCATGGGGAATGCCTGACCGTAAAGCAATCTGTTCGCTGAATTAGCAACCTATATACCACTCCAGCCAATTGAATAGACATACTCGTTCTCGAGGAAGACAACAGGGTTGGGGTCACGGATAGATGCCTTCAACAGACCCTTGGCGTCCTCGGCGCTGTAGGGAGCAACGACCTTGAGACCGGGAATAGCGCCGTACCAGGCAGAGTAATCTTGTGAGTGCTGGGCAGCGACACCAGCAGCGAATCCGTTGGGTCCACGGAAGGTGATGTTGCAGGGCTGGATACCTCCAGACATGTAGTGTGTCTTGGCGGCAGAGTTGATGATCTGATCGATAGATTGCATGGCGAAGTTGAAGGTCATGAACTCGCACTTGAAGTCATCCACAGTATCAGTATCCGGAGTCGATCAATGCTATTCCAAGGGCATCCAAACTCACCACTGGGTGCAAACCAGCCAATGCAGCACCGACGGCCAGACCAGTGAAACCAGCTTCGGTGATAGGAGTGTCAATAACCCGCTTGGGTCCAAAACGGTCGAGAAGGCCTCGCGTAACCTTGTATCTATTAAAACCAACAATCACAATCAGCTCACTGCCTTTGATATCCGTAGAAAAATAGTAATTAAAAAAAAATTGAATCACGCACGCTCCATTGTATTGCGCAACCTCCTCACCCAGAACAAAGACCTTTTCGTTGCTCTCCAATTCTTCGGCCAGCGCCTCGTTCAAGGCATCTCGGACAGTGACCTCTTTGGAACCACTCTCTGTCGCATATGTACGGCGGTAGTTGACCGACGGGGCACAGGCTGGGACCCTGAAAGCTGGACGGATGGGGGAAGCAATTCGCGATTGCAGCAGACGGCCTGCTGGCCGGAGAAACCGGGGTGCAGCCATAGCAAACGTGGGTGCAGCTGAAGAGGAGCGAGAAATACAAGGGACAGAAACGGTCCAGAAGATTAAAACGAAGCCTCGCGACAGGCAACACACGCCAGAACCAAAGCTGGAGGGCTGAAATGGCAGAAGACACACGAACGGGGATAATCGGATCGGGAAAGAGCAGGAAGATTTTGGCTGCGATAGTTTTGGGTAACGTTGAGCTAGTGAGCTGCTGCAAGGTCCGGCAGTAATTGGCGGCGAGCGCCCACGGCGTTCTTGTTGGTCTGTTGGGAGCTGACTCAGCAACCCGCCGCTCCGCACGGAAACCGGAAAGCTCACACCGGCACCCTACTTGGCGTAGGCGGCGGCAGTATTGCAAATACAGCGTGTGGGCGAAAAATACGTTGTTTTTGGTGGAATATTGCGTATTGTTGCGTAATATTTTTGTTATTGTTATTTACAGACGTGCAATTGCGCATGACTTTATCAGTGGAGCCATCGTCTGCAAACCCGCCAATCACAGCTCTTGCTCTCTGCTAGCTCCTTCCCCAAGGTTGTGTTGATATAAATATAAGAAAGCTCGTGATCACCATCATCACGCTGACACAGTAATTCTATGTTGGCAGGGTTCTGCTAGAAACGACGCACAACGCCTGCTACAGCGTTCTGTTCCCCTGCTGCTTCGATAGTACTCGTATGTCTTGCTGGGAGAGCCATTCAGGATGATCTCTCATCTCTCCACGATAGTCCTCAGTCTTGCTCCCTACTGCCTGGCAGCACAGCCTGGAAGTGCCAGTCCGGTGCCGGCAAAGATTAGGGACTTGCAATGGGGGAAGCTGAATTTCTTACACACGACCGACACCCACGGGTGGCTAGGCGGTCATCTCCAAGAGTAGGCGTTCTCCGCAAGGCATCCGTAGAAAACGTGTATTTGACTGACAAGCATTGCTGTCAAGACCGTCATACAGCGCTGACTGGGGAGATTATGTTTCTTTTGTGACCCATATGCGTAACAAAGCTGAAGCCGAGGATAGAGATCTCCTGGTGGTCGACACTGGAGACCGAGTTGAAGGCAACGGACTATACGATGCCTCAGATCCAAAGGGCAAATATCTGTACGACATTCTAAGACAGCAGCAGATTGATGTTATGTCGTCAGGAAACCATGAGCTGTATAAGCAAAATACTTCAGAGGCCGAATTCCTGAAAACCGTGCCAAGCTTTCAGGACAGCTATATGGCATCCAATATCGACATAATAGACCCTACGTCAGGTGAACTTGTGCCACTAGGTCCACGCTTTAAGAAATTTACGACAAAGAAGCAAGGAATCAATATCGTGTCATTTGGGTTTCTATTTGATTTCACTGGAAATTACAACAACACCAAAGTACAACCCGTTGAAGACACGGTTCACGAGGCTTGGTTTCAGGACGCCATTCGCGATAAGGACGTCGATCTTTTCCTCGTTGTTGGTCATGTTCCAGTCAGATCTAAAGAGTATGAGGCCATTTATAAAGCTATTAGGAAGGTGCATCAGGCTATCCCCATTCAATTTTTTGGTGGCCACCTGCACATCCGCGATTACGCAAGATATGATGTCAAATCTTCTGGTCTAGCCAGTGGCCGCTTCATGGAGACAGTCGGCTTCCTGTCCATCGATGACGTGAAAAGTAGCAACCCTGTTTTCGCCCGGCGTTATATCGACAATAATCTATTCTCTTTCTACCACCATACCGGACTCGATGAGACTTCCTTTCCGACGGACCACGGAAAGAATACATCCCGCATGATACAACAAGCCAGGCACGCTCTCGACCTAGATCACGTTCACGGATGCGCACCCAAGGATCTGTGGGTGAACCGTGCCCCATATCCATCGGCCGACAGTGTTTATTCATGGCTGGAGACCGAAGTCTTCCCTGGCTCTCTCCGAGACGCGTCG
This sequence comes from Talaromyces islandicus, assembly GCA_000985935.1. NCBI lineage: Eukaryota > Fungi > Ascomycota > Eurotiomycetes > Eurotiales > Trichocomaceae > Talaromyces > Talaromyces islandicus. The sequence continues at coordinate 660,223 of CVMT01000005.1, read as the reverse complement.
CGTAGCAATGTCTCTGCATTCGCAATTGTCAACACCGGGGCCATCAGGTTTGATATTTTCCAAGGGCCATTCACGCAAGATTCAACTTTTATCGTATCACCCTTTACCAGCGGATTCAGATACATCAAAGACGTTCCGCTCAGTACCGCAAAGAGAATCGCGTGGCTGTTGAACCTGCAGACCAAAATATTGGTCCAGTCGACAGAGGCTCATACCTATTGCCCGCTGGCACCTCCAGAGCAATGCGCTTACGATTTGGGCCTAATGGTGGGACAAGACAGATCGGCAAGTCTTGAATCAAGAAATTGGGGTGGTCAAATAGTGCTCTCCTCAGACAAGAATCCAGACCCTGAAGTACTCCCCGGGTACACAACCATTGACGACGCAGGACATGATGGCGACGACACCGTACACTCTCCCATTTCATTCTACCAAGTTCCCAACGTCATCCAGACACTGATTGAGCCAAGCACGTCCAAGTTGGAAGAAAGCACGACGACAGACTCATCGACAGTGGACTTGGTCTATGTCGACTTTATCGAGCCATACATAGCCTTGGCATCGAAATTTGCTGGTCTTCATGTTACACTTCCTCGCGATTCAGACGTCTATATGAGCGGGACGAGCATGACTGAGCTGATCTTGGGCTGGATCAAAGAGAATTGGCAGTGTGATGAAGCTGCATTTTCAGAGTAACGAGCTATTGATAGATATAAATATTACAACATAAGTTATCTTTATTTTATTTCGCAGCATACGTAGTACATATTTGTAGTTCTGAGCATGTACGGTACTTTTTGATACCCTTTGATACAGCTGTCTATGCGTTGTCTGACTAGAAAAGTGATCCAAAGTAAGTTTTGTTTATTATTACACAGGAGGCCACATTCAAATGACTGGTTCACTCTTCAAAAACGAAGATGGACTTTCCACTACGGAATCCCGACAGGGTTCCCTGGACCTCTTGAATGAGCTCGGAGTCAGGCTTGTCCCAGGTCCACTTCACCTCTTGAACCGGAATATCCTTGAATTTCCCCGCTCGCGTTAGGTCAAAGACGTCCCGGATGGTGTTTTCCTTGAGCTGTGGGTTCTTATCGCCCCATCTGCTGACCCAGAAACCATCGAAGATAAGGTTCTTGAAAATAAGAAGCCCAGAAGGTAGTGACACGGGCTGCTTGGACATGGCGCCATATGTAACCAGATGCGAGTCCGGTGCGAGGACTTTGGCAATGGCAGCTGCATTCTTACCGCCGACGCAGTTCAATCCCAGTCGAATAGGCTGTTTGCCCTTGTGAGTCAGCTCGTCGACCATGGGTCTGAATTCCTTCGAGAGCAATTCGGATTCTGTGATTACGGCGGTGGCGCCTAGACCATATAGGTCCTGTTTAAGTTCCTCGGTTTGCGCCGTATCCTCTCTATCGCGAACGATGTTGAGCGTATTGATGCCCCAGACACGGGCTAGTTGAATAGCAGCACGGCCAACACCACTGTTGGCACCATTCTGAATCAGCCATTCCTCGCCACTGCGCAACCAGTCCCATTCACAGAAATCCTTGATCATGCGATACGCAGTCACCGGGTTCACGCTGACTGTGCCGACTTGCAACGGCGTGAGACCTTCTTTGTCGACTTTGATCAATTGCGACTCGTCCATTTGCGCATGTGTTCGCCAGGTCCCCTGTCCTGTTTGCTTCATGACTACCCAGTCGCCCTGTGAGAGGTTGCTGACTTTGGAGCCGGTTGAAATGACCTCAAAGGCACCTTCGTTCCCGGCAACTGCCGCGGGCTCTGCCGTGCCTAGGGTCGTCTCGAAGGGCGGCTTGGAGGGATACACTCCCTGGATCTGATTGATATCGGCTGGGTTCATTGGCGTCGCGAGAAGACGCAGATTGACCTGTGTCCCGCTAGGCGCAGCGATGGAATGTTTGTGAAGCCTAGCAAGTGTGTAAGTAAAAGGTATTCCCAATCGGGCTGTTATGAGACCTACTTTAGGACATCCTTGGGCTCTCCGTATTTTGAATATGTCAGCACCTTGGCCTGTGTATAGCCATAGGCAGATATAAACCTAGGGCTCGCGATGCCAGCCTGCAAGCTGCATGGCGATGCGGTCATGCCTTTGACAGAGCGAAGCGACGACCGATGGAGCATTGCCGAGTAGCCGGCAGCTCTGTTAGCAGCGGGCCTCGCAATTCTGGGAGCAAACATTGTGCATCAAGATCTCGAGTCACAATTAAAAGTATATTACATGGACTTCGATCGATCGTGAAGATTGAAGAAGGCATTAAATATTAAATACAGCAGTCGCGGTTAGTTATGACGTACAACACTGCCGCTAACCCGAGGCGGTAACGTGCTTGCCCGCAGCTTAATTTCTTCGAGGGCGCGCCGAAGGCTCGTCTCGCAACAAAATATCGATCCCTGCACAGTCGCCAGCGCATAGAGCCGTCAATGTCACTGCTCCGTGAGGCCGAAAGATGTATCGCTAACCAAACACGATTTCTGGAGCTGAATTCTGTCATCACACCGCTCCAGAGCTCTGCCGCATGGGTACAACGGGTCCGAGATGCGGATGTCCGCAGAGAGAATGGTATTGTAGATTATCTGTGGATTGTGGTGCTTATGCTAATAATATCCTTGTTGATTTAGGCTCCACAAAGTCTCCTCTTGATGGTAGGCTAATTGCCATCAAAGATAACATATGCACTCGGTCGCTTCCTACTACATGCGCCTCCGCCATACTGGACAAATTTACCAGCCCATTTGATGCTACCGTGGTCAAGGCTCTAGAGCACGCCGGTGCAATCGCTGGACCGAAAACAAACCTGGACGAGTTTGGCATGGGATCGCATTCTACCAATTCAGCCTTTGGCCCGGTGAAGAGCAATTTTTGCGGGAATAATGGAGAGCCTCTGTCTGCAGGTGGTAGTTCGGGAGGGAGTGCAATCGCGGTAGCGACAGAGCAGTGCTATGCGTAGGTGCCACTTTTGCAAATGCAAAAACAACAGCTCTTGTGCTAATGGATTTAGTGCCTTGGGAACCGACACTGGCGGGTCTGTTAGGCTTCCTGCTGCATATACAGGAACAGTCGGCTTCAAGCCTTCATACGGGCGAATTTCTCGCTGGGGTGTTGTGGCATATGCAAACTCCCTAGACACTGTTGGGATCATTAGTCGAAAGACATCGGCTGCTCGAGAAGTCTTTGGTATGGATTGAATTCCAGCGGCTGTCAGCTCTTGTTTTAACATATTCTAATATTCGTAGACATTCTCGACGATCACGACTCCAGAGACCCTACCAATCTATCACCGAACTCTCGCTCTCGGATATCTGCTCTATTATCACAGCCTCGATTTTCTAGTCGTCTAGCTTCCCGGTCCCTGCGCATAGGCGTGCCTCTCGAATACAACACTGCAGAATTAACTCCGTCGATCCGCAGAGCCTGGCTATCAGCGCTGAAATCTCTTGAGAAGCAGGGCCATTCCTTACATCCAGTATCCCTGCCATCGACAAAACACGCATTGCCCGCATACTATATTCTCGCACCGGCAGAGGCATCGTCCAACCTTGCAAAATACGACGGCATCAGATACGGAAACCGCGCTAGCGGACCAGACAGTGGAGAAGGGGTGAATGGACATTTATACGCAAAGACTCGCGGGACTGGGTTTGGCGCAGAGGTGCAAAGGCGCATTCTACTCGGCTCGTTCAGCTTGAGCGCCGACGCCATGGACAATTACTTTATCCAAGCGCAGCGGATTCGGCGTCTTGTGCAGCGAGACTTTGATAGTGTCTTTGCTATGCATAACCCTCTAGGTGCTGGCTCTGTTTCGGCTGCAGATCAAGGAAATGACGGCTTGTCATCAAAAGTAGACGTTATCATTGGGCCAACCTCGTCGTCTCCGCCGCCCAGCCTCGCGTCTGTTCTGAATGAGAATACTGCTGCTGCTGATGGTGGTGCATCCGCTTCTTTGGATTCATACGTTACAGACGCTCTCACTGTGCCCGCCAGTCTGGCTGGATTGCCGGCAATTTCTGTCCCCGTTCCAGTGTTTGAAGACACGGGTTCTTCTGGGTTAGACAAGGTTGGTATGCAAATTATTGGGCAATACGGCGACGACGATCTCGTCCTGAGGGTTGGTGAAGTGTTGGAGCAAGCCGAGTTTACTGATTAACGTGTCTGTACAATAGCTTTATGTATATAGTTAAGTTTCCCGATTTTTTCCAATTTTTTTTTTTTTAATCTTCTTTTTTTCTGGCTATCTATTAGTTTGCTAGGAACTATTATACAGAGATGCAACAGTCACTATGTTGTCATTTCAACATCTTCGTTTGTATTATCATGATTAACCTCACTCTGACTGGTATCCATGGCGTCGCCATTCTCAGCTTCCGTTTTAACCGCCACCGATGCTGGATCAGTCGATATATTAGGAGAAGAAGAAGCAGCCTCATAAACCGCCGAAACCCCTTGCTGAACGATATCCGCTCCGCCACCGTTCGCGGCAGCAACGACGGGAGATGCAGAGGTACTGAATTCGGTGTTGATAATGGGTGCTGCTGCTGCTGCTGCAGTTGGCGGTTGCTGTTGTGAAACAGGAGGCAAGGGTTTTGCGCTGTCGGCTCGGTTTGCTGTTGTAGTAGAAGTCGTGGTGTTTTTGGCGTTGTTGTTATTGTTGTGGTTGTTGTTGTCGTCGCCGCCCCAGAGGATGGATGCTTCTACATCGTCGACTATATCCGCGACAATGTCTTCGACAATCTGATCGTTGAATCTCTCGCCAAAGGGTTTAACAGGGATGAGATGATCGCTACTGCTGCTGTTGTTATTGGCATTTCCATCTTCCTCGCCGCCATTCAATATCGAAGACGACACCGACGGCGGTGGACCAAACCACCAGGGAGCCTCGAATCTGCACTCGACAGCGCCGCCGCCGTAGCAGCTGACAGTGGGGAAGTAACCGATCATCCCGTCGTCTGCATTCTCCCGCTCGCCGATGCCCAGATTGTTGGTGCCGTTTGTGAGGCGGCTGGCAGGCGGCAAAAAGGCAAAGAGGTCTTTGAACGGCGTGCCCATTTTGACGCCGTTTTTGTAGATTGTGATGCTCGAGCCTGGTAGCGTGCGGAGAGATGCGTCTTCGTCGTTTGAAGGCGAAGGCGGGCCAAACGTGGGCGTTTCTTTCAGGTTGAATGCGTAATCTCGCAGTTGCTTGGAAGGGTAGATATTAGACTGCTGCCAGCAAAAATCGGATTTTAGGTGGAAAGGGATTCGGTCTCGGATGAAGTTGAGCACGGTAGGGGAAGAAGGATGGAGGGTTTCAGCCGCAGACGGATCGTAAGTGCCTTCAACCACTTGTTTATGAAGTGACAGCGGTGGCAAGGTGATAAGGAGGCCAATGACGTCTCCTTCGTTGATACTTTCGCCCTTTTCAAAGAAATGCTCGCAGCGCATCCGATTAATGACCTCGCCGTTCACGTCTCGTATGCCGTATCCGTAGCAATCCACGCCCACATTGACATCGAGTTCTGCTTCCCGTCGCGCAAAGCCAAGGCGGACATGGCCTCGTGATGGGGTGGTGGTATTTGGTTGAGGGTCCTTGACTATTCCACTGATGACACGCGCTTCATAGTAGTATGCGCCTTCGCGTGCGCAGACATTGGCTCGCGCCGAGTGCCAGGCATCGCTTGTTGCAACCGCCAGGCCGTCCTTTGTAAATGCAATTGCGGCGGGGGAATCCTCAAAACTGAATCGAGCATGGTATGGGGCGACGTCTGTTTGGCGGTATTTGATATTGGTGAAATTTGGGTCAGAAATGGCGTAGCTATATCGAAAGCCGTTCTTGTTGGTAAGCTTGTCCACAACTTCATGGAAATCCCAGGCTTGGTTCAAGACACTAGACGATTTCCGATACAGGAAATTCAACTGTCTCGACTGCGGAGGATACAGATCTGAAATCCGAGGTTCAGCGAGCAGCTGCGGTCTGAGCATGGACAGAAGAACAGACGGACGCCCCGAGGCAGCAGCCACCACGGCCTTTTTCTTGGGCGGCGCACTGTCTGTATCCAGTCCCTTGGCCTCGCGTTTTTTGCGACTGTCCTTTTTGTTCCGTTTGGAGCGTTCGGCGGCGGTCGGTACGCTGGGCGCTGGCGACGCTTTTGCTTGAGCATCCGTCATGGGGTTTGATGCGATGGTCGGCGTGTGTACGGGAGAGTTGATGCCAGACGGCGGCGCTGAGCCGGGTGGGACAGAGGACATTGTGATGGTCTGGGTCAGTGCAGCTGACGCCCTTGAAGTCTAAGAGATCTGAAGCAATCGGATAAACAGAGGCAGGGGCTCTCGCTTTGAAGCTGTTGCGGTATATGCGCGTTGTGCGCAATTGGGCGGCGAGAAGGGAAAATATCAGTACATGAATAAAATATAAAAATCAGGAATAATTCTCAGGCCATGCTTGATGCCATTGCGACGTCTGTCGGCATGTGCATCGCAACGAGTTGATAAAGGTGCTGGACCTGCGGGCGGTGGCTTTGACATGCCGGCAGAATACTCCTGACCGCCTTAGACTTGCCCAATACATGATGAAGCTCTTGTCGATACAAAGGGATATAGACCACCTTGCAATTAAATCATGCTAGATTTCAGAGCCAATTATGCATGTATAAGCATGGCTTTTAGCTGAGCCGACATTAATTCCAGCAAAAAGACTAATAATCATCGATTGGATCATTGCAGATGATACATTCCAGTAGGCTGAATGACTCCATCCAGCTCCCATTATTGAATAGTCCCAGTGACTATTGAGAATGATTTAAGAGCATGATCTCAACACTGGTTTCCTCTTAATAACAAGTGGAATAAAGTAGCAAGTTCAATACATAGAGTAAGCAGCCAATAGGCGGGCGCGGGGTGATAAGCTTATCGCACACACACCGCCGCGGCAGAAAAAAAAAACATGATTTTCGTTCTGCAAATTGAAGATTGGACTGACGATCTGGACTGGTCTGCCAAACCCAGAATATCGCGCCTATTCACACAAACCCCAGCAAGGGAACTGGCGGCAAGGACCATCAGTCAACATGCCCAAAGCCACGACGCCGCGCAGCACGGCGCGCAGACACAATCCCCTCGCAGACGACATCCTCTCGTCGGGCCACCTGCGAACAACATCAGCACAATCAGGAGGCAAACGCAAATCACGCGGCGATGAAGACGATGACGACGCAGTAGCAGCGGCGGCAGCAGAAAAATTCATCGACGCAAAGGCATCTCGCAAGATCTTGCAGATCGGTCAGGATCTTGCCGATGAAGAGGCTGCCGAGCGTCGGGCAGCGCTGGGACAGAGCAGCGAGCCCGTGAACAAGGCCTTTGACTTTTCATCGCGGTTCGACGAAGACGCGCAGGGATCAGACGATGAGGACAAGTTTGGGGAAGAGCAATGGGCGGACGAGGATGAGGTGGATGATGCGGTACGTTTTATGTAGCTGTCGGAAATGGGGTTCATGTTTCTAATAAAATCCCAGGAAATCGACCCGAATGACCTGGACATGTTCAACAAGTTTATCCCCAGTGGCGAGCAAGACCCGATATTCGACCCGCAAGAGCCAGAGGCAAACGAAGACGGCTCCGGGGTCAACCTGGCAGACCTGATCCTCGAAAAGATTGCAGCATACGAAGCAAAACAAGCGGGCGACGAGCAACCGCTAATCAAAGGCGGCGGAGTCCCCGAAGATGCAGTCCAAATTCCAGCCAAAGCACTGGAAGTTTATGAGAAGTGGGTTCAGCTTCACTTTTTTTTCCTACTGTTCGATATACTAACTACAGCAGAGTGGGCATGATCCTTTCACGGTATAAATCCGGGCCTCTCCCCAAGCCGTTCAAAATCCTCCCTACGCTCCCCCAGTGGCCTACGCTGCTTGACATTACGCGGCCAGACTCATGGACAGCAAATGCCGTGTATGCCGGAACACGGATATTCATCTCGGCCAAACCGGCGATTGCGCAAGAGTACATCAACACAGTGCTGCTCGAGCGGGTGCGCGACGAGATCCACGAAACCCGCAAGCTGAACGTGCATGTGTACAATGCGATGAAAAAAGCGCTGTACAAGCCGGCGTGTTTCTTCAAGGGTCTGCTCTTCCCGCTTGTGGGGTCTGGAGTGTGCACGCTGCGAGAAGCACACATTGTATCCTCTGTCATTGCGCGCGTTTCTATTCCAGTGCTGCACTCTGCCGCAGCGCTGCTCCGGCTGTGCGAGATGGCCGCGGAGCAGACATCGTCCTCCCTATCCTCTGAAGGCACGGGGGCGACCAACATCTTCATCCGCGTATTCCTGGAGAAAAAGTACGCGCTACCATACAAAGTCATCGACGCGCTCGTCTTTCACTTTCTGCGTTTCCGCACCACTGAACAAAACGAAGACGAAATGATGGTCGACGGCAAACACGCGCCTCCGCCATCTGCCGCTGCAGCCATGAACTTCAAACTGCCGGTGCTCTGGCACCAGTCTCTGCTGGTGTTTGCGCAACGCTACCGAAACGACATCACCGAGGACCAGCGCGAGGCACTGCTGGACCTGCTGCTTGTGCGCGGCCACCGAGAGATTGGGCCTGAAGTGCGGCGCGAGTTGCTTGCCGGCCGGGGTCGCGGCGTGGTGGTTGCTTCGGCCGAGTCGCAGGCGGCGGCGGCGGCGGGCGATGATACGATGGACATGGAGTGATTTTATGTTATAGACGGTTCTGGATTACATGTTTACATGTTTACATTGTGTGTATTGGCGTTGGTTATGAGTATTATGAGTAATGCATTGATCGGTATATGTTTATCTACATTCATAACCTGTACCTCATAAAAGCGATGTGCCCAGCCTGATGTCATGTTTCTATTCAGTTTTTATGCAAACAGCTACCACCAGACCACACAGTTGCAAGTATAAATGGCCATTCGCATGCACGGCTAAACGCCGAGTGGTCAATTGGCCGAGTGCACAGCGAGACGGGCAGATAGCGGGCACTAGAAATATTCCCTGTGGGTTATTGTAAATTACATATATGTAGGCTATGACAAGTTGAAAAGGAAAAGAACGACATCAGAATTAATAATATTCTATAATTCTTAAACTACTTGTTTACCAGTTGACGGTTTACCAGCAGTTCCACCACCTACAGTTATGTACTAAATATATAGTTACTGCTCGGCTGACTCTTGATTAATTTCTAACTAGTTGACGTATTACTCACTCATATAGTAAAGTTTAAAGCTGGTCCAGTCGTATTGAAATTCTCCGACTAATTGATATATTATCTGTGCGTATACTACGTAGCTTGTTATGAATTGCCGGCGCTATTATGCGTATGCACTGTCTACTCTGGGGTCTGTCCTCTGTCAACCCAAGCTTTGATGTGATCAACATCAGATCGACAGTCGGGGTAGCCGGATGGAACGAGCTCATTAATGATTGATGTTCTTATAGTTTGCTTTACTCTGGTCTGGTGTCGTTTCAACGGTAAGGAATAGTTTATACCAATTGATCGATTGACTATAAATATATATGCACTACCATCTACTATTCACGGGCAGAACTGGCTTGCAAAGTATGGTGCAATTAGCATTACGGCTTCTTGGTCGTTTGAACCAACTAGTTACGTAGCTGTTCTTGTGTAGCAGCAGATTGAAGTGCTACAATAAACTCGTGGGCGTCTTGGTTAGTATGCTGAGACGACCAACATACTTACCTTGGCACCAGAGGAGATACTCAGTAGGTAGTCGGTAGTTGCTTAGCAGACTCCAAACGCCGTGCCTAGTAGATTATCAGCCGGGTAGTCGCCGATTGTGTATACGAGAGTGCCGCCCAGTTCAGCCGTGATGGACCGGTTCTGGTGGGATGTGAGCGGCAACCCGCGGTCTATGGCGACAACCACGGCGAGTGCGTGTACGGCTGGGCTGGGGCACCATTCGCCGTATGTGTATCAGATACGCGTATTACCGGTGGGGACGTCAAATCGACAAAGCGCTGACGACGTTCAACCGTCATGTGGGGAGTCGGCCAGAGAGTCCCAAGTACGTACTCTGTACAGGAGATGCGTACTCTGTAGTTCGGAGCGCCTGGCGAGGGCGTGCGAGTCGGACATTGGAATGCGGAATGTCGGATTGAGCAACAAACACTCAGGTACGTCCTACGTATACGTATCCAAGTATGCAGGCACCGATGGAATGCACCTTGAGCGAGTGTACGCCTTTAATATCCGTTCTGCAGTCACAACAAGGACGAGGTCGTATTGTGGTTAATTATTTTTAATTATTTTTTTTATTACCACCGCCCTCAAATGTTGCATGAAACCGTCGCCTGAGCCGGCACTCGAGTCAGACCTGGGATTATCCTCCATGATCGGCCCTCACCCTGAAGATCACCCCTTAGAAGGGGCCCTCGAATCTTCTAGCGACCTTCTCCACTGCGCAAAATAGCAGTGCAGTATGCTGTAGGTACCAGATAAAATGCGCTGGACAGGGTTAGCGGGTTGTAGTGCGCAGGAGCTGACGGAACCGCCCCCTGTGAGGCCCAGCGCCACGTAACATCGCAGTCCTCAGCCCCAGGGTCTGCGGGGCAGATTGCCAGTACTGCGGATTCATCTCTATCTGAGACTGACATTCAGTGTCTTGCAGCAGCCTGTTGCACCGGGGGATATGGGTTAATTTCACGATTCATCGATGAAACACTCAATAACGGCGCTGGAGAATATAATCAAACAACGAACAGGACAATATAATAATATTGAACACAAAATAATACGAATACGGTAAGAATATATACTCCGGCAGGACCACCGCTAATTATAGACGCGTCCTGATTGGCCTCCCGCCCAACAGCCCCCTTGGCCCGCCCCCCTGGCCCAATGCGGCCTAGCGCGCACTGGCTGAGACCACGCTGGCCTTATAAACGGCTGCCTGCCCGCCCGGTGGCCACAACAGTCAGTCACAAGTAGCCACTTGGCCTTTCCCTTCTCTTCTCGTCTCTTCCATTCTCCTGTCTCTACGCATCCTGTGAGCTTCTCCACTAGGCACCAGGGCACACTCTGGATTACTCTGCTTGACACCGTGGCCTGATCGCGGCCACCTGCATCATCAAATACTGTCAGTACTGGCAATACTGTCGGTCCTGTGGACATCCACGATCTGTTGCACCTCGCCTTAGCACACACATACACATACACATACACATACACATACGCACAAAGTGAACACACACACAAACACACACAACATGGAGAATTTACTGTCGCCGCACGTCGAGTCCCTCGACGCTCCGCAGCTCACCATCTCCCCCGCAGACACCTCGCTCAGCAGCCCGGCCCCCGAGGTCGACCTCGATGTCGACCTGGAGGCCTCGGCCGAGCCCGAGGTTGAGATCAAGGACGAAGAACCCAAGTCAGACGAGAAGAAGCCTGTCAAGAAAAGAAAGTCATGGGGCCAGGAACTCCCTACCCCCAAGACCAACCTCCCGCCTCGGTATGCAGCAACCACCTAGGTTACCATGACGTGCTAGTTATCGATGATAAAGCTAATGTAACGATAGAAAACGAGCCAAAACCGAAGATGAAAAGGAACAGCGCCGTATTGAGCGGGTCCTCCGTAACAGAGCCGCCGCGCAGACATCGCGCGAGCGGAAACGCCTCGAGGTCGAAAAGCTCGAGGGCGAAAAGAAACGCATGGAACAACAGAACCAGTTCCTGCTGCAACGCCTCTCACAAATGGAGTCGGAGAACAACCGGCTGAACCGCCAGGTTGCCCAGCTCTCCGCCGAAATCCGCGGCTCGCGCGGAACCACACCCAAGTCAGTCGTGTCCGACCTGGAGTCGCCAACGCTCACGCCAACCCTGTTCAAGCAGGAGCGCGACGAGCTCGCGATGGACAAGATCCCGTTCCCTACCCCCTCCCTCACCGACTACTCGCCCAGCCTGAAACCCACTGATCTGGCCGAGGCCTCCGACTTGACACAACATCCTGCAGCGGTGTTGTGCGACCTGCAGTGTCAGTCGAAGACCTCGACGGATCAGTCGTCTTTCAACCAGCAGGCCTGGAACCAACTGCAGCTGCAAATGACCTTGCAGCTCCTCTGTCTGACGATGACTTCCGCCGCCTATTCAGCAGTGATTCTCCCGCTGCTTCAGATTCTGAGCTCTATGAAAGCGGGCTCCCCCTTGACTTTCTCGACGGCGGAGACATGCCGACATTTGCCTTTGATTCACTGGTTGATTTCGACCCCGAGCCTGTCGCCCTCGACTCGTCGATCGTCGGTCTTTCGGAAGAGAGTGCTCAGCAGACTTCTGGCATGCAGCCCAGCCTTGGCGCGTCCACTTCGAGATGCGACGGGCAAAGCATTGCAGCTAGCGGTTAGCGGCGCCTCTCTCCGGCAGACGGGCGACGACGGTGTTGCGGGGGGGCCGCGCTGGGAGTCGCTGATGACCATGGCGTGGGCGATTGACGCAGCCTCGACGAAGAAGATGTCAAGAACGAAACGAAACAGCATGCGGAGTTATCGGCGTTGGGACGGGGATTTGTCCTGTATTCTTAGTGGGAAGCGAGACTGTAAATTAATGGACAAGTCTTGATTTTGATTTTACATTTTGATTTTGCACTTTGTATTTGTCTTTGTAGATCAACGTTTCTGTAGTTTGTAGTCTGTAGTCTGTAGTTGATAAATATACGTAGTATGTACTCTGTAAAGCAGGTAACCGACAAGTAGGTTGGTGCCTGAGGCCGCCCCAGGCAGCCACTGCTGTCACCGGCGTCATCCGCCCCGCCTCCACCCTATCTCTCTATCTGTCTGTCTATCTCTGTCCACCACCTGCCTGCCCACTCCACGTCACCATGGTCGTCCGGGATCCCATCTTCGAAGCTCGCACAAATGTCAAGGTATTCCATATCCATCCCTCCATCTTTAATACAGAATAACCCCGCTGACAACGCACGGCAAGCTACATTCCAACCGGCTCAAAAAGGAAGCGGCGCGCGCCGAAGCCACCTTCAAATCCGAAAAGGCCAAAGCCGACAAAGCCATGAAACAGCACGAATTCCAGATCGCACGCATCCACGCGGGCTCGGCGGTGCGCGAAAAGAAGCGGCAAGTCTCGCTCAAAGCCGAGGCCGCGCGCGCCGACGTGATCATCAACGAGCTCAAGGCCGCCCAGAGCACGCGAGACACGTCGCGCACGCTGGCGCTGGCCTCGCGCGGCCTGGATGCGGCCTCGAAGAGCGTCAATCTGGAGCATCTGCTGGCCCATGCAAACAACTTTATGGCGCGGTCCGAGGATTTCAAGATTGCGAGCAGTGCCATTTCGGACGTTGCGCAGGGCGTGTCGCAGCAAGAGTACGGGGCCGAGGGCGAGTCCGAGGTCGACAAGATGATGGAGCAGCTGGCAGACAATGCCGGCGTGGACATGCGCCTGGCGCTCGAGTCGGATGCTGCGCCCAAGGAGGAGGTCAAGGAGGCTACTGCTGGGAAGCATGCGGACGCCGAGGTGGAGGATGCCCTGGGCGCGCGGCTGCGGGCGCTGCGAGCAGAGGGTTGATTCGGTTTATTTTTTTTAATTTTTTTATTTTTATTTTTTTTTTTTAAGGAGCAGGTTTATTTACATTGTTTACATTTGGAGTTGGTTCTGTGATATGCTATTTGATGGTTATGAATATATGACTTTTGCACTTGTATCCGGAGTAGACGGCGGACTAACCATCGGTTGGGAGAAGTCACTGCTGCCAAGTCCCAACTTACCCTCCGACATGCGAGAAATTTTTGCATTGCCACTACGGAGTAAACTACTACGAACGCAGTAACTGCTATATTAAAATATGGCACTAAACGCGCCTACTGCTGTCTCTACGAAGCGAGCCAATGCGCTCGCCAAATTTCAGCCTCACACCACTTCGGCGATAGCCGAAGGCCTCGACACCGCCAATCAGCACGCGCTAGCAGACACTACCCATCTTGGCTCATTTGCGTGAGTCTCTAGAGGGAAAACCATGGGGCCAGGGGGCGAGAGCCGCATGGCCTATAAAGTGTGTGGTAGTCTGTTTCTCGGCGTGTTTTTTTCCCTTTCCCTGGTTGTTGTGGTGGCCATCCTCTCGTTAAAGACCAAATCCAGCCAGCATGGCTTCACTCTCGCTTTTTCCGCTCTTTTTGTTTGTTTTCTCTTTCGCTGCTGCTGCCCCCTGGATCGTGACCGAGTATTACGAGGAAATCGTCACGGTGCAGACCGACTACTACAATGATTTCCCCGCGACCTACACGGAAATCCACACCATCGCGACGCCCACCGGCGTCGCGCTGTCCACGGCCACCGTGACCAGTTCTCTCGATAGCGAGTACGGGTACGGGTACGACGACGGCGACGACGACAACGTTGCAACCATTGTCGAGGTGCTGTACCCATACCAGTCAGCCGCCGCCGTCCCCACGGCCGATCCGTACGGCGACGACGGCGATGGCTATGGCTATGGAGACTCGGCTTACACAAACTACCTCGTGGCACTCGCCTTTACCGCGCCCGCAGACTGCAGCTCCTCGTGGACCTATACCACTGCGGTGCCCGTGTACCCGCCCATCCCCGTCAAGCCGACCTCGGTGTCGACCAGCTTCTCCACAGACAACAGCGAGCCGTTTCGGCCGTCGACTGTGACAGAAGTGTACGCCTATGTTGATCCCACGCAGGTGCCGGCGTCGAGCTTGTCGCTGCTGAGCGAGAGCTACTCGCCGTATCCGTCGTGCTACAGCCCCGATCCGACGGGCTCTCCTTCTTCTTCTGGTTCTTCTGGCTCTTCTGGCTCTTCTGGCTCTTCTGGCTCTTCCTCCTCTGGCTCTTCGTCCTCGCCTTACGCCCCAGGAACATATTCCTGTGACGAACCCGACTGCAGCGAATCTAGCTGGATCAACGACTCGTACTACTACGGCATCTCGCCCCTGGCCATCATCCTCATCACCGTCCTGGGCTGGACCTTTTTGATTTTCGTGATCGGCCTGTTTGAAAACTATTTCCATTTCCAGCGGCTGATGAAAGGCTGGCAAGCGCGACGCGGCCTGCCCAGGACATGGTGGTTCTGGGCCTTTCCGGTGAGTTGCCTGATCTGTCTGGGATTTAGCCGGAAAGGCTTCCAGGCGCGCACGGTGGAAGACGCGCAGATTCTCCGCGAGAAGTGGGAAGCGATGGGGTTTTGGAAGAAAAAGGGCCTGTGGTTGAGGCATGGCTTTGGAACGGGGTATCCGTCCATGTTGCTGTTGGGCGAGAATGGGCAGGCGCCGCCGCGCGTTGGCCGGCCGTCGTCCAAGAGGCCTGTCCCGTCGACGCAACCGCTGCTGCAGGTCTCGCCGCCCGAGAGCGCTGCTGCGAGTGCTGCGCCGTCGGAAGTTAGGCTTGGTGGTGCTGGCGAGCAGCCCGAGATGTCTGGCGTCTTGCCGCCGCCCCCTTCGTCGACTCTGCAGGTGCCCGGCAGATCTGTAGAGCCTGGGCACTCGGTGGAATCTGCAGAGTCTGCAGAAATTGCAGAGGTTCAGCCCCGGCCGTCGTCTGAGATCCTGCCAGAGACTCGACGTGATGCCCAGGCCTGATTTTCGGGCCCATGACGGTGTAATTAGCCCATGACTAATGTTAGATACTACATCTTAATACATTAATGCATCAATACCCATCTGCGTATATCATGATCAAAAGAATCAGCGTGTCACCGCATCACCATGACGAACAAACCCCTCCAAAAAGAAAAAGAAGAAAAAAAAAAAAAAAAAAAAAAAAAAAAAAAAA
>CVMT01000005.1:518748-644418 GCA_000985935.1 Talaromyces islandicus | reverse complement strand
AAAAAAAAAAAAAAAAAAAAAAAAAAAAAAAAAACCCAACAACGGACGAACAAAAAGTCTGACATGTCAATAGTTTCAAAAACGTTTCAAGTGTTCTTTCCCACTTCCACTCAAAGCAGTTGTAAACAACAATGACCACGCTCGATGACCTGCTCGCCGTCAACCCGACCGCCGCCAATGCTGCGCTCGCATGTCTTGGGACAACGCACACAAGCGGACAATGCGGCGTGTCAGCCAGCAGTAGCAATGCCATTATGCGAGACAACAACAACGACAGCAACAGCAGACAATCAGAGAAAGAAAAACAGGAACAAAAACAAAAAGAAAAAGCAAAACGAAAAGAAAGAAAACAAGGAGCTGCCGCATGGCAGAAAACCAAAAGGAACGTGCAGCGAGGCCGCAAAATCACTGTGGGAGACGACGACCTCGAGTATTTAGCCAGCCTGTTTCTCTGTGCTAGACACTGCAGGCAGACCCAGATCCAGAGTTTAGTGCAGCGCATAAACACCGATATTGATACTTATCATCAGAAATTGACGGCGGAAAAGGCAGAGACAGCTACAGCTACAGCTACAGTTACAGTTACGACAAGAAGAAGAACAAGTACAAGAACAAGAACAACAGCAGCAGCAGATATGGACGGTCCTCCCTTTGATTTTTCCGGTGGCCTTGGTGCGGTCATAGAGACTAGGCGGCGCGTTCAACGCATGACGGAGGCTGCGATTCACTCGTACCGCCAGGAAGAGGCGAGGATGAACCAGATGCGAAGCAGCCAGTCGGGCACGAGTAACGATTCCAGCGTTCGTCAGGACTCTGAGCAGCCGCTAGAATCAGTGGTCTACACACAGCCACCGCAGCCATCGCAGCCATCGCAGAGTTACCATCCCGCACGCCGCCGGTCTGTGGCGCGCAAGCCGGTGCAAGCTGGCGACGAGTGCTCCATCTGCCTCGAGAAGCTGGGCACCAACCGCCAACTGGTGTGGTGTCGTCGGCGCTGCGGCAACAATTTCCACCAGTCGTGCATCGATGGGTGGCTCGAGTCTATCGCGCAGCATCCTGAGCGGCCTCTGGCGACATGCCCGACGTGTCGAGTGGTTTGGATGTTCGACAATGAGCGATGAGATGAGACGGGCGATATGAGATATATCGCTAGCCGGATAGGGAAGGCTAGGCCGGCGTTCGGAGTTAAGCGTTAACCTTTATTTCCTAGCTATGACCTCTTTAGTATCAACAAGCACGTTTTCCTCTTCTCTTCTTTTTCTTCTTTTTTTGACTGCTGCCTAGTCCATGTAACATCAATAAATATCTCCCCTACCCATCCACTGCTTTCCCATTGATCAATTGATCCATTGCCATGAAACTCGCCGCCGTCCTCGACGAGATCGGGCTCGCCCCCCTCTGGCGCTCCCCGCTCGACACCAAGCTGCTCTGCGCCCAGCGCTTCGTGCGCCTGTTTGCCTATGGCGGCTCAACCCTCGTGCTGGCTTCGTACCTATCGGCCCTCGACATTTCCGACGACCGCATCGGCCTGTTTATGACCCTGACGCTGGTCGGCGACGTGCTGATCAGCTTCTTTCTGACGCTGTTTGCCGATGCCGTCGGCCGCAAGGCCGTTTTGCTGCTGGGATCGGCCCTGATGTGTGTCTCGGGCCTGGTGTTTGCGCTGTCGGGCAATTATTGGCTGCTGCTGGTGGCTGCTGTATTTGGCGTGATCAGCCCAAAGTCTGTCTGAACCACTACCAACTATTTATTATCTTCTGGGAAGATTGTTAGCTGACTGCATCTAGTGGCAATGAAATCGGCCCCTTTCGTGCCGTTGAAGAATCGACTATTGCCCACATCACTTCCAATGAGAACATGAGCGATATTCTGACCTGGTATCTCCTGTTTGGCAGCGCCGGCACCGCCCTGGGCATGATGGTATGCGGCTGGACCATGACGCTGCTGCAGGAGACCAAGGGCTGGGACTTTGTTGCGGCGTGCCGTGTGGTCTTTTTAATCTATGCGGCGGTTGGCGCCGTCAAGTTTCTGCTGACTGCCGGGCTGAGCAAGAGTGTCGAGGCCGCCAAAAAGGAGAAACAGCAGCCGAGAGAACAGCCTTCAAACGAGGGACAACCCTCGGAGACAGAGCCATTGCTGGATTCGGAACCAGAGACACAACCCACCGCCGGCGCCAGACGCTCCATTCCATTCCTGCCCGGCGTGGAAGCGCAGTTTGTTGGACTAGTGACAAGCGTAATCCTCCTCTTTGCGCTGGACTCGTTCGCCTCTGGACTAGCCTCTCTGTATGTTATTCACCTATATATACGTATACATATACATATATATATATATATATTGTTTATGGATTACTGACAAACCAGGACGTGGGTGACTTATTTCTTCCGGCGCAAATTCGGCGTCGCCGAGAGCCGACTGGGCTCGTTATTCTCCGGGACCAGCATCATCCAGGCGCTGTCCATGCTGGTCGCGTCGTCGATTGCCAAACGCTTCGGAAACGTCAAGGTATGCCTCTCTCTTTTTGTCTTTCTTTTCGTCTTTCCTTTCGTCAAAATCAAACTAAGCAACGGGATAGACCATGGTCTTCACCCATCTCCCCTCGACCCTCTGCCTCGCCATGATCCCCATCCCCTCCTCGCTCCCCATCGCCATGATCTTCGTGATCCTGCGCGCCTGCACGCAAAACATGGACGTTGCGCCGCGCTCGGCGTTTTTGGCCACCGCCCTGCCACCAGACCAGCGCACGGCCATCATGGGCACCATCAACGTGGCCAAGACGAGCGCGTCGAGTGTGGCGCCGCTGCTGACGGGCTTGCTGGCCGGGCGTGGCCTGTTTTGGGTGTCCTTTGTTGCGGCTGGCGCCCTCAAGGCGTCTTATGATATTGGCATGTTGGTTACGTTTGGCGACACCGACAGGAAGATGAGAGAGGAGGCTGCGGCTGAAGCGGCGAGGAGGGACGAGGAGTCTTGATTTGTTGGGCTTGTCTTGGAAAAATTAAAGGTTTCGGGTTATTTTCTACTTGTTGGACATCGGTTTTATTATTGATTTGGGAATGGCCGAGGTGGTCTTATAATCGGATAGAGTTTAATAGTATTGACAACACATGCTCAAGGATACTATAATTTGATCAACAGAGCTAAATAGATATATTATGATGCATGGAAAAGCGCGATTTGTTCTGTCCTATAATACACAAAAATGATGTACGCCATTGTACCACCCATGACTGGCAATTCGCAGTGACAACTGACCACCTTACCTGCCTCTGTTCCACGCCTACATCCAACGCAGTACTCCGTTACAATACAATTGCCAAACTAGTCAAAACTTGATTTCATCAAACAGCATATCGATAATCCGGCCGTCCCTCCATGCCAGGTGCACAAGGCGTCTCTCCACTGTCCAGCTTCCTGTTCAGACGGACATAATACTGCCTCAGAACCAGACACGCCAACATGAATACCCCCTGGGTCACGCCGCAGGTAATCAACGCAGGCACATATACAGGCGCGTCCTGCGCGCGAAAGGACACCGAGGAAAAAATACCGGCAATATTCATAGCCATGTAGTTCAGCCCCAGAGCAACAGCTCGACCGGTGGTCGTTGGAACGTTGGAAGCCAACCATACGGGGATGATGTTGCTGGGGATAAAAGTGAAACCCGTGATGAGAAAGGTCAAGAAGTAGCCCACGCCAGGATGGGAGTCGAGATCGAGGGTCCCCAGAAGGATCCAACCAAGCAGTGAGACGATGATGGTGCTGGATGCGACCAGAGCGCGCTGTTGTAGGCGGTCCGATGCCCATGTCGCTGAGATTTGAATCACCGAGGCCACGAGGTTCGGCCCGATTGTGTAGAGATTTGCCTTGACTTTGTCTTTGGTGAGGCGCTTGATGAGGGTCTAAAAAGAAAAAAAAGTCAACTAAACCCTGAGGGATTAGCGAAAAAGACACTCACAGGCAAGAAATTCGAGCTGCTCGCCACCCCGACACCATACATCAGCGCGAGAAAGGCATAAGCCCAAGTCGGCCAATGGAGCAACTGTGCTTTGGCATCGTTCCATCGAAATCGATTGTCCCGCTCTTCAGTGTCCTGGGCAAGACGCTTTTTGGCCAGATCCTTTTCGCCTTGGGAATACCACCTGCTTGTCTGAACACCCCGGGGGGCACAGAGGAAGAGAATGATGGCTCCGGCCACAGTTATAGACCCTTCGATCAGGAAAAGATATTGCCAGCCCTAGTTGGATTGATTAGTTTACATGGGCATCAAAAGCATCAATCATCCAGTGCGCAGTGCGCGGACATTGGGTAGTATCTTACATGCAACCCGCCGGTCCAACGGAATACACTCCAAGAGATGAGCCCGCTCACAGCACCAGCAATAAACCCCATCTGACCGATGATGGACACTCGAACACCAATCTCCCTACGCGTGTAGAACAGCGTCAAGTAATAGACCTCGCAAGGCTTATAGGCAGCCTCGGCTGCGCCCATGACAATGCGCGTGGCCATGATACCACCAAAATTGGTGGCCGCTGTGGATGCCATGGTGCAGATTCCCCAAACGCCAATGGCGAGCGAGATGATCACGCTTGGATTGAACCTTTTGGCGGCAATGGTCCATGGAACATTGAATAGTGCGTAGGGAACATAGAAGAGGACAAGCAGAAGCGAGTACTGGTTTCCAACTAGACCGAGGTCGGTTTCCAGACCGTCTGTCTTTGCATTTCCCAGATTGGCGCGGTCAAGCGTGTTGGTGAAATATGCGATGCCTGCAGTTCTAATAGTCAGATGAAAGTTCATATTTGATTTAAATGTAAAAAGATGTGTCTACATAGTCCTGGCAGCACTAGAAAGTCTGTTTTTCTCAGTAGCCGTCTCTGCACCACAGCCTCACCAGCTTGGGAGGTCTCGACGTCATGCTTATCATCGTGATCGCTGTCGGCCATGATGACTTCTATGATTTTTACAAGTCAAGTTGCCAGGTTAAGCGTTATCGCATACTTTTAGCAGAACGAAAGTTTCATATATAGTCGGCAACCGACCTGATAAGGTGTGCACATGCAGTCGTTCCTGGATGGCGCCATAGCGGAGTAGTATCATTTGACATGCCAAGTTATTTCCAAGCGCGAAACCGATTGTTCTTTAGTCGAAAGTTAAATCGAGTAGACGAATGTACCATGACTTATGGAGTAGGACGAGGCACATTAGCCGCCGAAGCCGGGGCGAGTGTCTTATAACCTGCCTCAGGCACGGGTTTTCCAATTTTCTCCAACTTCTGTCAACTACCGCCACCATGGCCGAGGCTGCCCCTGTGAGCCTTCCAGAAAGGCTGGAGAGCGTCGATGAGCGAGAAGATAATGATACGGCGCTCATCGTTCACCCCCAACGTCGGCCATCGTGGGTTTGGCACGCGCTGGGGGTCGCAGGGTTGGCCGTGCTCGTCGCACCCTTGATATCGGTGGCCAGCTGGCTGGTCCCTGGCCAAGTACCTATTGATCCTACAAACTATGCGCTGCGGACGAGGCGCGTGCTACAGTCAACACCGTTGATCGATGGCCACAATGATCTTCCCTGGCTCCTACGCATCGAGCTGCAAAACCGGATCTACGACGGCCGCTTCGACCCGACACAGCGTCTGCTCGGCCACACGGATATCAATCGTATGAAACAGGGATTGATGGGCGGTCAGTTCTGGAGTGTCCACGTGCACTGCGACAAGGCGCAAAAGCACTTTGAGGATCCGTCGGTGAGGAACTATGCAATGAAATGCATGACTTTAGCTTACGGTCGTTCCAGTGGCTGGTGCGAGACACGCTCGAGCAGATCGACGTCGCCAAGCGGTTTATTTCGGAATACCCTGAGGTGTTTACCTACTGCACCACCCCGTCATGCGTCCGCAAAGCTTTCAAATCCGGCAAGATCTCAAGTATGCTTGGAATCGAGGGCGGCCACCAGCTCGGCGGTTCTATAGCAGCTATCCGGCAAGCCTACGATCTTGGAGTACGATATATTACTACGACACACAATTGCGACAATGCGTGGGCTACGTCGGCATCAACCGTAGCAGCAGGAGGTGAGGACAAGGGCTTGACTGCCTTTGGTTCCGCTTATGTGCGCGAAATGAACCGGCTGGGCATGATGCTAGACTTGTCGCACGTATCCCACCAGACCATGCGAGACGTGCTCTCGCTAACCCAGGCGCCGATCATCTTCTCGCATTCGGGGGCCTTTGCTATCACACCCCATCTGCGCAACGTCCCCGATGACGTGCTTCGGAGCGTCCGCAGGAATGGAGGCATCGTCATGGCAGTGTTTGTCAATCGTTTTATCAACATGAAGGATCCTAGCGCAGTGACTATCCACGATGTGGTCGACCACATTTGGCATCTGGCCGAAATCGCAGGCTGGGAACACGTCGGCATTGGCTCCGACTTTAGCGGCACGCCGCACACGCCGGCTGGACTAGAGGTACGTAGTATAGTATGCTTCACTAATTCTACGTTGCTTACTAACCAAAAAATGCGTACAGGATGTATCCAAGTTTCCGGATTTGGTCGAACTACTCATGGCACGCGGGGCTACCGACCATCAAATACGCCTTCTTGTCGGAGAGAATCTACTCCGAGTGTGGGCCGATATCGAGCGTCGAGGACAGGAAATCCGGGCAGAAGGTTCCAGGCCGGTCGAGGACGAGTGGGAAGGCCGAAAATGGCATACTCATTACAGGAGTTCGCCCTACATGTACCGTTCTACACGGGAGAGGGCTATCAGAGAAGAATGGGGCGAGCCGAATCAGTTCAATGTCGGAAAATCCGGCAAACACGAGCAGAGGGTGGTAAAGGCAGATGAAGACATATGACTGGTTCCCTATTGTACATGAGTCGTGTCTGGCCTCGCCATGGCCGCGTCCGTTGTCGAGCTGTGTGTGGATGATATAGTCTCTGTATATCAAGTACATGCCTTGAATAACCCGAGACATGATCTTTTATTTATGCTTGATACCCCCGAATGTTTAGTATCATGTTTGTAGACTATTAATATTAAAAGTGATTTTGCACATAACCTATCTTAAATTTCTGTATACGGGAAAGCAACATATCCCATATCACGAGTCAGACAGCGGGGTAATTAATATTAATCAAATTACAGTTTCCAGGTTACTAATGTCGTGATTATGGTAGCGATAGCGTGATGTTCTGCATCGCAACGTCTCCCGCCTTTATTCCCTATTCGGGAAAAAACCCGGACTTAGGGCTACGGGGAAATTATGATGGATTCTTATCGCTCTCGAATCACCAACCGCGGCTTATTATCAACCAGGATTGATTTTCCCAAGATCAGAGCGAGATCTTCTGGCAGTGCCTCTAATATTTCACAATGGGGAGCAAACTTCTATTTGCAGTATTTGGCCAAAGTTGGAACCATTACATCCAGCTCGTACTCTTGGCGCCAGCAGCCCTCTTGCTTCTCTACATTTTCTACAACGAGCTCGCCCGCTTCCAGCTCAGAGTGCCCAAGCTCCCTGGTCCATGGGGTTTTCCCCTTGTGGGAAGCTTGCCTTCGTTGAGCGGCACGATCACGTCTGATGAGCTACGAAAATGGGCCAGCAAGTATGGCGACGTTTTCCAGGTGCAATTGGGGAATTCGACAGTGGTCGTAGTCAACACCACAGCTGCCGCCGAAGCCCTGTTCATTCGCCAGCGCGAGGCAACCAACTCGCGACCTATTTTTTATGTCCTGCACAAGAAGGTGCAGCGGAATGGACCTGTCACGAGCATCGGAACCAGTCCCTGGGACGACAGCTGCAAGCGTCGGCGCAAGGTCGCTGCGTCGGCGCTGAATCGTGTCAGTGTGGAGAGTTATCTGCCGGTACGATTAGATATATCAATTGATGTCGATAAAGAGCAATTGGCGGCTAACGGGGGCTACGCCAGATCCTGAATAAAGAATCAAGAGCCTGGCTGCTGGATATCCTGCGCGGTTGCGATAATGGCAAAACTCCGCTGGATGTCATGTTGCCTGCTCGCAAATTTGCCATAAATGTGAGCCTCACGGTCAGCTATGGCACACGGTAAGCACTTTTTTTTCCACTTTTTATTTTTTGTTTTCTTTTTTCACCATTAGATTGTCTGATGCGGATTTTTTTTCTCTTAGGGTTGAAGATATCAAGGAATTCTCCACAAATGATGTTCTCAAAGAAATCATCTACGTTGAAGAGGAGATTTCCCGCCTTCGTGAGACGTCCAGCAATTACGACAACTATATTCCTCTGCTGCGCCCGCTCAACTCTATTGCTTCCGCACTGGGTCTCAAAGATGGTACCCATCTCGCGTCTGTAGGAAAGCGCCGCCATGGTTACCACGCTAAGCTTCAGGCCAGGCTACGTGAGGAGATAGCGTTGGGGACAGACCAGCCGTGTATCCAGGGAAACGTGCTCCGAGACCCGGACAGCAAGGGACTTTCCGAAGGCGAGTTGCTAAGTATAAGCCTGAGCATGATGGCTGGAGCAGACACAAGCAAGCGCACGCTCATGTGGGCGTGTCTTTTTCTGGCACATAGGCCGGATCTACAGGAGCGAGCATACAGGGCCATCCAGGAGACGGATCCGACACTGCTAACAAGCCCGGATGTCGCACACTCGCGGGTTGAGTATATTGAGGCACTGACCAAGGAGATTGGGAGATATTTCATTGTGCTGAGGCTTGCTTTGCCAAAGGCAACGCATCGGGAGGTCCTGTGGAACGGGGCCGTTATTCCAGCTGGGACCATGGTGTTTTTAAACTCATGGGCCTGCTCAAGAGGTACTATCCACTTCTTACCCAGATGACAGTTCCCTTGGGTTCCCACTCACACTCAATAGATCCTGCTGTCTTCCCAGACCCTGACACTTTTGCCCCCGAGCGTTGGCTGGAAGGCGAGAACCAGTCACATCAGCATCAGTACGCATTTGGCATTGGAGGACGCATGTGCGTGGCCAGTCAACTCGCCAATAAAGTCCTATACACCGTGTTTTTGCACCTCATCGCGCATTTCAAGCTCTTACCCGCCGATGGGGACTTTGGTTCGGATGCTGCTGATCCACTGAGGGGTTTGCTAGAGATTGAGAACTCTAGAGTGACACCGCGTGTGCGCCATGTGCGCTTTGTGCCGAGGGATGTGGATACTACAAGAAAGATGCTGGCTGAGAAGCCGTGAATGGTGTTATCGTCAACTTGAACATCTACTCCGGGCCATTTAAATATATATCTAAGTGTTTGGACTGTCCTTTTCCGTGCTGCTTAATGATAGGCCACGTTGATGAGCTCAAACTCGGAGATTCCCAATCCTGCTGTTATGCGGTTTCTACCTTGCACAATAAACTGGACGGCTTTGACGTGGTTGTGGAGAAATATTCCTCTTCAACATTGTTTAAGAAACCCACCTTGTTCAACTACGCTATTTTAGTCAAAAAGTAATGGCTTTCTTTTTCAGTTTGCAGACAAACAACGCAAGCAAACAAACCCGTTCTACCTCTCGAACTGCCGGTGTAAGAGGAGTACAGAGTTTAGAGCCGCCATACACTCAGGTGATCAATAGCTTTCCCCTCTTGCTGTATACCCCACAATTATGCCCGAGGTATTAAATGCGACGGGCCTGAGTCTAATCTAGACCTGACAAACCACAAACAGATCTGAGCAGACGGCCCGCAACTCATGGTATCCACAATTATGCCCGAACTATGTAATTGCTTGGCGTATCTTTGGATGTTCCTCTTTTGCCTAAGCTAGGGCGCTCATCCTAAATCCACGTGTTTGTCACGGTCCTGCAAGATGGATATTAGTTAGTTGAGATTGACTGGGATATTGATGTCTCTCACGATAGGTGTATGTGTGGTATATGCTTTTCCTCTAGAACAATCAGCTTCTTCGAAAAACACATGAGCACACTGTTTCCAGGCATATGGTTTTTGGCCAGGGAAAAAAAGCATAAAGGGACGGAACTGCTGGTGTTTAGCCAACGGAAAACAAACAAAAAACGCACAAGAATAAACCCATTCTGCCCGGAAAACTAAGTTCTCTTTGTATGATTAGCCACCGTCTTTTGAGCCGCAACTGCAACTGTAATTGGATAACTGCCAGGTTGGCTCCTGTGACAAGCAACAGTGGGAAATCCCGGATCGTGTTTCTCTTTAGACATCCGAAACTAAACAACTTAAGGTGGTGCTGAACCAGCCTTTTATTCCGCCCCGCCCAATTATCAATCCAATGTACTTTACTAGCTTCAATGATACAAGCTTGTCATGTAAGGATTGCAAAGAACCTATCTGGATGCCACGTTACCAAAAAGTGTTGCACTCTAGTCAAGCTACTATTGTCCTACCAGAGCGTTTGACGCCATGAGATTCTATTTATTCTGTCCCCGGGTTTAGTTCCGGAGCAAACGCTAGAGTAAATGGCTCTGGCTCCTCCTGTTATGACTCACGGCGGCGGTACTTCAGTGACTTTGCCTGTATCCGGATTCCCATCCGGCTTGCCATACACATCAGCTCACATGATACTGTTTACCGGAGCCTTGTTGAGGTTAAGCTAAGGATATAAATATTATATCCTCCTGCTTCTGTTCCTGTTCCATCTTTTCTTCCCGTGCTGAAAACCCATCCAAATCTTTTCACGGCAGATTTATAATTTTTCACGCGCACCGAATTCAACAGAGGTCCATCAATATCCGAAACCACACAAAATGCCTGGTAGTGGAAGTTGCGCCTGCGGCAATATCACCTACACGTATTTGGGTAAGCTTTTTCAACCTTGATGTAAACTAAAGCCAACGATAAATAGAATCCCCTTCTTCAACTTGGCTCTGTCACTGCACCGACTGCCAGAGAGTGACTGGCAGCGCTTTCTCAGCTAACGTGGCCGTTCCAACCTCACATGTTTTACTCACGAAAGGCACGCCTAGAATTTGGACTCGGCTAGGGCTCTCTGGAATGGAACATCGGCATTTCTTCTGTGGAGGTGAGTCAAAGGTGAATTCGGGCATGAAAATGCTGCGGTGCGCACAGTACTACTAGGAAACATCTAACATGATTTAGATTGTGGAAGCTGTCTCTTCTCCCAGCCGGATCTTGTGCCGGGGTAACTTATATCAAGACGGGCACGCTTGCCCATACCGATATTCCAATGTGTACAGAGCTTTTCACCTTCGACCGCCTTAGCTACATTGAGGTCGTCTTGGGTAGTCTGCAGGATAGTCAAACACTTTGAGTATCGAAAGCCTTTTAAAAATCGTGGAAAAACGAAGAAGACTGGGAAGTACGAAATGAGTCAACGTTGCGACTATTACTTTTAAAGTGATTAAATTGCTACGCCATTACTTCATGTCCAGGTATCTAAAATTACGTATTCGACTAGGAAATACATGTAGAATGGTATATACATGTAGGGACGGTGAACATCGACTTGGAACTGTTAGTGGGGTGGACTGGTCGAGGTCAAGTTGTGATTTGAAAATGTCACATTTGAACTGGTCCATTTTGTCATATCCTCGCCACGAAACTTATTGTTGTAAATCCAAACTGTCAATCTGGGTTAACAGGTTAGATGCCAGTGTTTGTGGGGACTACCTCACGATTGAGGATAGCGCCAAGAAATGTGAATAACCTCAACCCCGAGGAGTGCAATTGAAAATCCGACTTAATTTGCTGTGTAAGAATAGTTATAGATTTTTTTACTGTTCCCTTGGCGAAGCTCTCTTCCTTGTTCACTTGCACATGACAAAAGCTTGCCTGCGGCCCATAACAACAATGAAGACCATGATAAATCTGACCCGTTTCTTTTGCGCTGTTAGACTCAGAAGCTATCACAATTATAACTTTGGCTTGAAAAATAACATAACCATACGTTAGATGTATTACATGTAGGCTTCAATGTTCATCAAGAACATCTAGACCTCAAGAATAGTATGTAGTTCTGGCCGTGAAACATACATCTATGCTAAATGCGGGGTGTTCTAAAACCCCCACCAAACGATTCCTTCTTTCTCTACTCCCAAATCCCATTTGAGCGATATTTTACTATCCTTTGCTTTTATACCAAGGAATAGAATGATAAAATTATTTTTAGCCTAGTAATTGTTTCAAAGTGTTATCTCAGCCTCGCCATCTTTGGTGGGGCCAACAACGCCACGGCGCTTACAACGGGACTCGTTCAATCAGAAATGATCACTCCCACTTAGTCGTACAACATGATGATCTTTTCCTTCTGTTGGTTAGAGGCTGTTATAGACAAGGCTGATTTTACGGATTTATGGGAACAAAACAAGGCTCCTTATTTTTTCAAACCCCGCAGGCCAGATGGCGCGGCTTTGCTACTCAAATATTACATGGACGACGTATACTCAACCTCAGTTTCTTCCGTCATCGGTCGGCGTTTTCTATGGTTTGTAAAATCTATCCTCTGTGTGTCTCTAGATTGATACTAATGGAATCTAATCTGTAGATATCAGACCTGGATATAGACTTATCAACCAGATACCGTATTGATCCAATGTTTCGGCGGTTAGAATAAGAAACGCACAAGAGGGAACACACATGTAGCCTCTGCGATGGCGAAGAAACTCAATCATGAAAACTACTACGTCGGATGGATTTGCCCGTTGGAAGTGGAACAAATCGCGGCATTATTGATGTTAGACGAGAGACACGAACGCCTCAAGCAGCCACCGAGCGATCATAACGTGTATAATCTTGGAGAAATTAACGGGCATAATGTCGTTATTGCAGGACTCCCAATCATCGGCAATACTTCTACAGCTGCTGTTGTCACACAAATGAGAAACACCTTTCCGAATTTGAGTTTCGGCCTCTTGGTTGGTATCGGAGGTGGTGTTCCGGTAAAGACAGATAATGGCATGATACGACTCGGGCATGTCGTTGTTAGCAAGCCTACAGGTGGCCACTCAGGTGCGATTCAATACGACCATGGAAAAGCAAAAGTTGGCGAATTTGAGCGCACCGGTGCTCTTGCTCCTCCGCCAGCTGCGCTTCTCAATGCTGCGTACAACCTGGGAGTCGAGCGAGACATGTCGAGCAGTGACCCTCTCGATAAAAATATCAATAAAATCGACACAAGTATCCGAGGACTGCGCAAATTTAAATACCCAGGTACCGCGCAAGATCATCTGTATAAGCATGATTACATACACCCGAAGCCTGGACTGTCCTGCCACGAAGCTGGATGCGACCCTTCACAGCGTATCCGAAGACCAGCCGGCGAGGACGAAGATTCATACATTGTTGTACATAGAGGAAATATTGCATCTGGTGAACGGATAATCAAGAATGCTGCAGTACGAGATAAATTAGCGGCACAGTATAATCTTCTGTGCTTTGAGACCGAGGCAGCAGGTGCTTTGGTGGACTTTCCTTGCATGGTGGTTCGTGGGATTTCAGACTACTGTGACTCTCACAAGAATGACCAATGGCAAGGCTACGCAGCAGCAGCAGCGGCCGCATATGCTAGACAGCTTTTCTTTCATTTGCCAGTTAGTGAAGTGAGAAGGTACATCTCGGTGTCCAATGTTGAACTATAGTAGTCATGATTCGCTGATTATGTAGCCATATCTCTGAAATCGCAGAAAAGAATATCCATCATATCAAACTCTGGCAAGATGATAAAGATCGTCAAAATATTCTAGATTGGCTCACCGAAGTCGACTATGGTCCTCGACAGAGTAACTGCCTTGGCCGACGGCAGCCTGGGACGGGTCGGTGGCTTTTGGAAGCGACACATTATCAGACATGGCTGAACACAGAACAGGGGATTCTGTTCTGCCCAGGTATCCCAGGAGCAGGAAAGACCATTATCACATCCATCATAATTGAAGATCTGACAAGACACTTCGGATATGACGAGGAGGTTGGCATTGCATATGTCTATTGTGATTTCCAACAGCAAGACCACCAAACAACTCAAGACCTTCTGGCAGCTCTGCTGAAGCAGTTAAGCCAATGCTGTTCTTGCCTTCCGGAAAAGGTGAAGTTACTTTACAAAAAACACAAAGACAGAAAGACACGGCCTTTGTTGCATGAAATTTCCGAGGCTCTCCAGTCTGTAATTGCTATGTATTCTAGGGCATTCATTATCATCGATGCCATCGACGAATGCCAAGAAGCCGGGGGCAATCGAGCTAGATTCTTAAAAGAGACTTTTAACCTGCAGTCCAGTGGCAAACATCTTCGCCACTTCGAGATTTGTTCCAGATATTACGGAAAAGTTTGACGGACACCTGTCAATTGAAATTCGTGCAAGTGAGGAAGACATACAACGCTATCTTGAAGGCCATGCAAATGAGCTACGACCTTTTGTCACCAGAGCCGAGAATCGACAACTATTAGAAGAGATTGTAAATGTGATTTCACACACTGTCGACGGGATGTATGTATCCAATTGATGTGAGGAATTAGCTGACCGGTACTTAGGTTTCTTCTAGCGCAGATCTACCTTGGTTTACTCAGTGACAAAACCACAACAACCAAGATTCGAAGCTCGTTGAAACAATTCCAGGACCAAAAACTCAAGTTTGGCGACGGTCAGATGCTTGAAGCATTAACTGATGCATACAAGCAAACTATGGACAGGATCACCGGCCAGAAGCCAGATTTACGTCAACTTGCTATACAAGTTCTCTCGTGGATCACATGCGCAAAGAGGCCATTGACCAAGTATGAACTTCAACAGGCCCTTGCCGTAGAGGCTGGAGATTCTGCACTTGATGTCCATAACATGCCACATCTTGAGGATATATTGTCCGTCTGCGCTGGATTGGTCACCGCTGACGAAGAAAGTGGCATCGTTCGATTAGTTCACTATACAACACAAGAATATTTCGAAAAAACAAAAAGCCATTGGTTCCCGATCGCAGAAACCAATATAACAGAGACATGCGTAACGTACTTATCATTCGATATTTTTGCGGTGGACTTTTGTTTAACAGATAAAGATCTTAAAGCGCGATTCCAGTGTCATATCCTGTATGACTATGCCGCCCGAAACTGGGGATATCATGCTCGTGAAGCTTCAACAAAGGCAATTCAGCGGATAATATGTCTTTTAAATGATCAGGTGAAAATATCGGGCTGTAGCTACGTTATGGAAGCTGCCGGTTACTTGATAGATCCGCAGCCTTTTAGAAATGCAGTTGGACTACACATTGCAGCTTATTTCGGACTAGTGCAAGTATCCTCGACTTTACTTGAGATGGGACATGATCTAAATGCCAAAGATGACTACTCAAGCACTCCGTTATTTAGAGCTGCAAAACAGGGAAATGAGGCAGTGGTAAAATTGCTCCTTGCAAAGGATGGAATCGACATGGAATGTAAGGATATGCGGGATGAATCGCCCCTGTCTGCCGCCGTAAAAAACGGCCATGAAAGGGTGGTTAAGTTACTGTTAGAAAATGGTGCTGAACCGGATACCGAGGGCTTGGATTCATGGACACCGCTGTGGTGGGCAGCTTGGAAAGGGAGCCCTGCCATAACGAAGATGTTACTGGAGAAGGGTGCAAACCCGAACCCCCAGCCCCGTGGCATTGCCACTGGTGAAAGAACACCACTGTCACTGGCTGCAGACAAGGGACACGAGAAGATTGTGGAGCTTCTGCTTGAAGTTGGCGCCGATCCGAACCCGAAGATGAACCCTTTTGGTCGAACACCACTGCTGTATGCTGCAGAAAATGGGCACGGGGTGGTTGTCAAGATTTTGCTAGAAAAAGGTGCATACCCAGACAGACAGCATGATCGATTTAAACGAACGTCATTGTCATATGCGGCAGAAAATGGACATAGAACTGTGGTGAAGTTGCTACTTGAGACATGTGACATCCATATAAATTCTAAGGACTTCAAGGGCCGGACGCCACTTTCTTACGCAGCGGAAAATGGTCATGATGAAGTGGCGCAGCTACTTCTTGGAGAGAGTGATATCGACCTGGACTCTAAAGACTCTGATGATCAGACGCCTTTGCTATATTCAGCCAAAAACGGACATGATAAGGTTGTAAAGCTGCTTTTGGAAAAGGATCATATTAGCCTAGATCCTAGAGACATCACTGAACGGACACCGCTTTCGTATGCGGCAGCGAACGGGTATGAGAGTGTTGTGAGACTGTTGCTTATGAAGAAACAAGTCAACCCAGACTCCCGAGATCCTTACAACAGACGCACACCACTCTACTACGCAGCGGAAAATGGACATGAGGAGATAGTCAAATTGTTACTTGATACAAACAGGGTCGACCCAGACAAAGCAGGCGGTCGTTTTGGAGAGACGCCTCTGACATCTGCGGCAAAAAACGGTCATGCTGCTGTGGTAAAGTTACTGCTTGCGACTGATAAGACCGATCCAGATTCTACGGCAGGACGCCAGAAGCGAACTCCTCTATCATTTGCAGCAGAGAAGGGATATGAAGCAGTAGTCGAGCTGCTCCTTACACAAGCAAAAGTCAACCCGGACTTTAAGGATCCTTTCAACGGGTATACACCCTTGTACTATGCGGCAGAGAATGGACATGACGAGGTGGTTAGACTTTTGCTTGCAACGGGAAGAGTTAACCCGGACATTAAAAGTATCAGCGGACAGTCGATACTGGAATGTGCTGAAAATAGCAGGCACGAGGCCGTGGTGAAGCTACTGCTCATGGCACAAAGCTCACAGAGTTGACTTGAAACCAAAACAAACCCATGGCGATAAGAATTATCACTACATTTGGTTACAATATATGGCTACATATGGTTCCCAATTGTTGATAGGTTGATGAGCAGGTTTTATGACATGGATACCCTCTTCTCTATGAAAAATGCCCTCCCTTCTTCGTCATAACGGCAGTTCGTATAGTTTAACCAGCTCCTAGTATTACCCTCAACATCCACAACTGATGATACACTGAAATCGCATGTGCGATGTTGGGCGGGTGGGATATGCCCTGGTTTGTCTAGGATATCAAATAACTGCGAGACTTGTCCTGGGAGAAAGGTGTCGGGGTTCTCCTCCAGCTCAATCAAAAGAGCAACAACTTGAACAGCAGGAGTGCACATAAACAGCCCTTGCGCCGGAGGGGCATCCAACATGTATCGTAATGCCTGGCGACGCAGCTTGGGGAAGGGACACTTGAGTCCTGTGACGAAGAGAGGGAAGAATACGCCCATCTCAAACGTGAATGGGGGCTGTTTCCCTTCCGAGTTGCGTGTCCAAGCCACCGCTGTAGGGGCCAAGTCAATGATCTGGGCAAATTCAGATTCGTAGGCGTCATATGTACTTTGGTCAAAACTGAGTGTCGCTTCTGTTTCAATGAAAATGCTTGTGTAGGTCATTAGAAGAGTCGCAATTGTACCGTCAGAATTGGGATCATGCATAAACTTGTACGTAAAGAGGTGATTCCATTTAGCGAGTCGGTCTCTTAGACGCTGTTGTTTGGCTAGCAGCGCTGGTACTTTGTGTAGCTGGCCATACGCAGTTCGACGTAAATAAGCCTTGGCGTCAGTGTTCAGAGTCTTTACTTCCGCTACAATGCTATACAGAATGTTTCGTGCCTCTTGGATGGATGCAAAGCGCTCATATGGCAAGGACAGATGAAGACCGATGCTTTCTTCTAATGATTCACTGGTAATTAAGACTGACGTCCCCAAACGGCGGAACATGGGCTCAAGAGTGTCGGCCATTGTGGCCGTTGATGTGGTACTAGCCATCAGCTGTGCTCCCTCTTTGTAAAGAATCTTGGCAGCTTTGCGGTTTCCTTGCAAGAGCTCAATGGCTATGAATAGAATGCAACTGACCAACGCCACCATCGGTTCGACCGTACTATGATCAATGCGTTGTTGTAGGAGAGCCAGCGAGCGCGAGTACCAGACAAGCGCATCACGATGATACTGGTGTCGAACTTCAGCTGGATCATTCACAAGCAACCAGGGCATCGTCTCGTGGATGGGAGGTCGTTCGTAGAGCACGCTGAGAGAGATGATAGCATCCCAGATAACTGGCTCTACACGGCAAATTTGGAGCACCGAGCCTGACCAAAAGTCCTGATCTAGGACTCCGGAAAGTAATGGGCCAGCTTTGTGAAAATAGTACTCAAATGCACGACGCTCTCGGGTTCCCTGCCCTGAGAAGAGCGTGACGCATCTGTCGCGCTGGGTGATTTTTGAGCGAGAATAGGTGCTATAGACGCACCCCCGCCCTGTACTGGTGCATTTTAGGCAATGTGGTTTTTCTTCGCCGCACTTTATACGGCGAACTCTGAGAACATGGATGTTAAAATAAAGTGACCTTAAGGTTCCAGGGACAACTGACTTGCATGTGTCGCATCCGGTCTTTGATTTAATATTTCCGATACGACCAGGGCTCATGGCTCAAGCTATATACTTTTTCATTTAGCTATTCATAGTTATTATCCGAAATGCGAATTTCGTACGCATGTAATTAGATGTATTGAGTGCAAGGAAGAGAGTAGAAGCGGGTGAGGTGAACTTGCAATTTGCAGTAATTAATCCACCGTAAAAATCCAGCACACGGTAGTATTTTTAGAACCTTCTAGTTTACGGCTTGTCCGAACTAGGAATATTGAAATTTAACATTTCAGTCTTACGCAATCTCTGTTTGATTCTATTATCGTCGTATCACTAGGTATGTATCCTTTGAATGATTTATTTTCTAAGCAAAACGTCGAGTCACCAAGGTCACAAAATGTTATTGTGTATTGTGCATTGTATAGAAATGCGGCGGTTAAGGCAAGACATAGACGACACTGCCTAAATTGGGAAGCACTGATATCAAAACCATTATCTTAGATAGAGATACAACAAAAAGGATGGGTATATTCTGATTAATTTCAAGACAAGTAAAAACCAAAAGGTGGCCGCTCTATACTTGCTGAAACTGTAGCCGTGAAACTTTCGTATCAAGCTGTAACCATGCCATATGACAGTTCCTAACAGCACTATGTATATTATTTGCCAAATCCGAATTTTAAAAAGCTTGCTAAGTAATTAATAATTAACCAATTGTAGTTGTTATCTCTTTTATGTTTGCAAGACCACTTATAGCCCAAAGCGTAGAGCATATTTAGAGTCTATATCACGTATACACAGTCCGCCTGAACGCACGCTGCATAGATGCATAGCACACATAATATTAATTACTATACTTCGTAGTAAAATATTAACTTAATATTTAGCACATATAAATACGAACAATGGCAATGCTGTTGGCGTTGGTGCAGCGCTAACCCAGCTCGGCCTCTAGCTCCGATGACGCGTAACACTCACCGTCATGCTTCACCTATGGCGTTGACGGCGTTCTCTGCAAAATTATTATCCGAGATACTCGAAGTACCGGCTATGTAGATATCCATTTCTTTTTAACCTTTTTTTTTACTACAGTACCAATATTAACATCACTGCTCCTCACATGAAGACTTCTCCGCTTATTCTCCTCGTCGCTGCGCCTCTGGCTGCCGGCTTTGTGCTGCCAGACGAGCAGCAGGTTCTGACTGTGTTTTCGGATGCCGAAAATACTTCTCCTCATTATGGATTTGGTCAACATGATCAAGCCAATGAGGTTGAACATCTAGTGCTGCCAGACTTGACTAGGTTCGCTGGCCATGTTGCTGAAGGACTGCAGCAGTTTGCTGCTCATGGCGATCACGGCCGTGGTCATGGTCATCATCCAGAGGAATTGCGGGCCAAGGGGAAGAGATGCTCTAATGGAAAGGGGAAGAAGGAGAAAATGGAGGAAAAGGATAGAAAAGATTCTTCAAAGCACCATCCCCACCAAACGGGTGATGTGTTTGATATGCATCCTCACCACAAGCCGGGCTTTTTCGACAAGATAAAGGGACACTTCAGACACATCTTTGGCCAATATGACCATGGAAGGCCACATGCAGGTAGTTATATCTTCTTCTTGTTGTGATGTTGTGTACTGACAGCTCAGACGGCCACCACCATCGAGTCTACAACCAGACCATCTACCAACTCATCTCCAGCAGTAACCACACCCGCATCCTAACGCGCATCATCAATCAGTATGACGAGGTTGTGCAGCACCTCAATTCGACAGAGGCAAACTACACCGTGTTCGCCCCCGTCGACGAGGCGTTCAAGCATATTCACCACAAGCCCGAAAACATCAGCAAGGCCGCCGTACTCAACTGGCTCAAGTACCATGCCTCTCCAAAGGTGCTTACTACCCGTGACTTTTTCGACATCCAGACTGTGCCGACTCTGTTGGAAGATGATTTCCCGCAGCGGATTAGCACGCAGGCTGGATTCAAGGGGCTGTTACTCAACTTTCACTCGCGCGTGATTCGCGCTGATATCGTAAAGCTTCCCCCTGTGATTTTCATTCAACTATACATCTATGACTGATAACTGTATAGTTTGCATCCAACGGTGTAATCCACGGCATCAACAACTTCCTCATCCCACCGCTCGCTGCCGCAGATGCCATCGACCTGGCGCCCTCCATCTTCAGTACCCTGAACCTCGCCCTCGTCAAAACCGGGTTGATTGACGAGATCTCTGCGCTCAAGGGAACTCTGTTTGCGCCTTCCAACAAGGCCTTTGAGAAACTTGGCCCGAAAATCAATGCATTTTTGTTTAGTCGCGCCGGTGAGAAATATCTCAAGGCGCTGCTCAAGTACCATCTTGTTCCGGACCACACCGTCTTTTCGGATGCCTATTACCATTCGGCGGTGAAAGATGTGAATGAGACTTTTGCCCATGATAGCCAACACGTAAGTTTTTCCCTTGTATGTTTTTTAAATCTGCTGTTTATTATGGTTGGGCTCAATGTTGATCATGGTATATAGTTGGACGTCCCTACCCTCTTCCACGGCAAGCCCGTCGCCATCGACATCCACCACTTGCATCGGCTCACGCACATTGTGCTCAACATGCGTAGCCATGTTGGAATTCCAAATATTCCAGTGAAAGAAGGTGTTGTGCATCTCACCCTATCGGTTATTGTGCCCCCGCGTCCGGAGCAGCTGGAGCTCGAAGACCAGCAAAAGGCCAACATTGACGAGGAACATGAGCACAAATACGACCATGAGCATGATGAATTCAAACACAAACGCAGACACGAACACAAAGATGAGTATGACCACGAGCACGAGCACGAGCATCTAAGTGTCCGCGATTTGATGGAGAGATTGGATCGATTTATTGAGTAAGCACACCGACAGGTACCCGTGCATCTCTTTTATATCCTTGATGTTTTTTATTCCGTTATTTCAGCATGTTCAAGCAACAGATTGAGTCGTTCCTCGTATCTATTTACAATAGTATGTAATAGCAATTATTTAGATAAGAATGACATATTCTCTATTCTTTACCCCGTTCTGAACCTCAGAGGTGTCTCATGGGTGAGGCTCATTGTGCTTTGCACGACCACCTTGTCTTGTGCGATCTGGATATTGCCAGACTAGAGAGAGACGGGGTTGCAGTATTCAACCGCGTTGCTGTAAAATAATATAATGTTCAGTCCCCTTGAAAAGACTGGTTAAGAAATCTTTAGCCTCTTGCCCCCTTCAAACACATTCCCCGACGCCGTTCTCTTCTTCTGCTGCTCCATCTCTTTCCGCATAATCAATTCCTGCTGCGACACTTTT
Organism: Talaromyces islandicus; assembly: GCA_000985935.1. Classification (NCBI taxonomy): domain Eukaryota; kingdom Fungi; phylum Ascomycota; class Eurotiomycetes; order Eurotiales; family Trichocomaceae; genus Talaromyces; species Talaromyces islandicus. Next base: position 622,773 of record CVMT01000005.1, on the reverse strand, counting down.
TGCTGCTGTGGCACAAAGGCGGACTTTTTGTTTGCCGCCAAGGGATTGTTGCCCTTTTTTGCGGCAAAGACGTTTTTAGGTTTCGACGAAAACGACATGGACACTTTCTCGGCCGGTTTGGCGGCATCTCCCTCTGATGGTGATTCAGAAGATCTAGTAGTAGACTCTTTTGCTGGTGCAGCGGTAGCAGCAGGTTTTGCTGCGCCGAAGCTGAGTTTAACCTTCTCGCCCTCCTTGCGTTCAAGAAGCATCTTGCTCGCCGCATCGCCCCCCTCCTCCTGCTTTGTATCATCTTCGTCGCTTTTAGTCGCTGCCGACCGCTCTGCCTTGGCCAACTCGGCCTTGCGCGCGCGTTCAACCTGCTCCAAGATCTGTTTTTGCTCTCTCTCCTCATCCCCCTTGTCCTGCCTCTCCTTCTTCATAACAGCCTCCCTGCGCCGCAGAGTCTCGGGACTGTTATCAATCCAACTAATAAAAAGTCCCTTTTCCGTCTCTTCCAATCGACAAATACCCTCCCGACTAAGATGGCCCGCAAACTGCGTCAAACTAGTCCACTTGGTCGAGTTCATATGAATATGATGCCGGTTCGCAATCACTTCTTGATAGAAATGATTAATATGCACTTTTTTCTCTCCATGCGAGGTCTTGAGCAAATTCACAAACTCGCGTAGAAATTCGTTGGAGTAGTTGTCGATGGTCTTTTTCGAGTTTTCGCCAACAAGCAGCATGCGACGTACGTGCGACTCGCTTTGGACGTGGCATTTGAATCCGTTTTCGTCACGGTTGGCTTTTTCGCAGACCTATTTGGTATCAAATTAGTTCTTTTTCTTCTTACATATCACAACGTGGAAAGATGAAGAGTAAAAGTTACTTACCTGACAGTACCATCGCAGTCGCGTCAGGCCCTTGGCCTTCATTTTGTTGGCGACGGCCTTTGTAGACCCGGCTTCAGCTCGAGGCATCGTGGCAGTATTATGAGATCAGATATTTAAACAGATCTATGAAATAGATGTAGAATGTAGAGAGTGACGTTGAAATCAATAGGAAAGTGAAGTTGCCGCCGGATCTCGTTATCGGCAATATACACTAACCGTGTTAATACTAGCGGTGGCGATATGCAAAACAGTCACGTGATACATATACAAATAATCGAGTCAACATTGTATGGTTTTAACAAAAAAAAAAAAGGAAATTTTAAAAAATAGAATACAATAGTCCTTCCCAACCATGACTCCAGTCCAATAGCACCAATACTGATAATACTGACAACTACATCAGCGCATACTCGTGGATCGCCGACGGCCCACTCTCGTTATACTCTGACCGCGGCAGATAGCCCTTGTACTGGCCCTGGTTGTCATTGATAAAGACAATCTTGGCTGCAATCTGGGCGCCCAGAAAGACAGCCTCCTCCATACCCGGCCGCACAGCACCCGCCGCGGGATTCGCAGACGTCGCTGTGCCGCCAGCCCCCGTCGCTCCAGGAGCGTTGCTGCCGCCCTGGTCTTTCCATTCCGGGAAGTAGTCTGCTGGCTTTACTGTTCTGACGCTTGTCGGCGTCTGTCCATGGCCTGACGGGCGGTGCACTGCCATGTACGCGGGATCTTGCATGTTGGGCGTCGCTGGCGGTGCGTTGGCGTGAGTCGCGGCGACGAGTAGCGGGTTGACACCGTGGGCTGCCGGGTGGTTCAAAGGACCTGGTGTTGACTGGCCAGTGTGCGCTGGCGTGTTGGTGCCTCCAGTAGCCAGCGGCGTGGAGAGGTTCGAAGGCAGCTCGGAGGTGAAGATACCAGTCGGGGGAGAGAGGATGTATTTTTGGGTGATGGTGGAAAGGAGCGCCGGGACGAAACCTGTATTTAATTAGTGTTTTTGAACTTGCTTAGTCAATGTATATCGATATATGAATAGACATACCTCGAATGCGACTGCCGTTGCCAATGACGATCAAATTATCCCAGAGTTCGCTTCGCTTGTTAGTCTCAGGCACCGACAGAATTGTATGGTGAATCTGAGCGGCCAAATCCTCCAAAACACCATTGCTACCGCGCTCTGTTCGCTCCTTGCCAGGGGTCGCGAGCAGAAACCGCTCAAGGCCGACTTCAATTTCTCGTCGCTGACGCATGTACTGAGCGGAATCATCGATGCGGACAAATTCTTCAAACTGGAAGCCTGCCTTTTCGCGCTTGGCATTTGGCAGCCGGATCGGCTTGTTTGCCGCTTCACTGGTCTTCTTGGCCGCCTTCTCTGCTTTTTCTTTTTCGCGCTTGGCAAGGTACTCGTTCGTATTGCCGCTGGTGACGATGGCAGCGACGTCGAGGACGCCCTCTTCTTCTTCGCCATTAGTACCGCCTTCAGTGTTTTCGGTTTGAGTGCCGCGTCCTGGACCGCGAGGAACTTTTGTTGCGTTGTTTCCATCTGCCGGTCCTGTCGATGCGGCGGCAGCAGGATTGTTGGGTTCCTGATTGCTGTCTTCCTTTGAACCGGGTAATGGAGTCCCCTGGGGAAGAATCTCAGTGATGTTGCTGCGCTTCAACTGCTCACACATTTCTCGCGTAAAACCCTGGCTCTTGAGCAATTCCTCCAACCGGTCCGTCAGAGTTTGGCCTCCGCAATCCTGCAAAGCCAGGCCACGGCCGTGCTCCTGAATCACAGAGTCCACCACAGCCGTTACGTTAGCCTTGCCATGACCGACGTCCACCACCGTAGCCGTGACAGTACCGTACGCATAACAAGCCGCCAGAGCAGAATCCATGAGACTGAAAGCAGGCGGCTTGAATTTTTCAAAGATGAATTGCGTCAGAATCTCGCGATCGCGCGCTGTCCAGGCCGGTTCGGATATAACCAGGATCGGCGTATGGAAGGGCGGGCTCAGCGTGTTGTGAATATGTTCTAGCAACGCCAAAAGGCAGGGCCAGTTGACAATCTGCCCATTTTGAATGGGATACACGGCGCCGTCGTCTGAAATGATGTCCTCTTCGAGCAAGATCTCCTCCTTGGGCTCTGCTTCTGGCTCGGTAGCAGCAGCAGCAGCAGCCTCGCTGCTGCCATTTTGTTTTGCCTCGTTAGATCCATCCTCAGTCTTTTCGACAGCTGCATCGCCCTCTTCCTTGGGCGCTTCTCCCATCTCGACGTCGGGTTTGTCCGCGCCACCATTGCTCACCACCCCAGGCTGCACCTCGCGCCGTCTCGCGCGAATTTTAAAGGGCTCAAACTCTCCTTTCTTCTCGGCGGGGAACATGCGCGTCGGAAACCGGTGGCTGGCTGGCGTGAACGATTCAGGCAATCCCAATTGCGCGAGGGTAGTTTGAGAGCCCGGAGCAATGAGCTGCATTCATTGTTAGTAGCTGCTAGAAGGAACAAAAAGCAATTCAGAGGCAAGAGGGGAGAAATACCAAAACATGCTCATCTTTGAATGGAGGCATCTCGCTCTGCCCGGATGGCTGTGCCTTGCGCTATCGTAGGAATGGTTTTTGTATGTCTACTTGGTCGCTGCTTGAAATGTTGCGCTGCGCGTGGATCTCCATTCGCGCGGCAATCGTGGTGGAGCGGGTGCGCTGACCGCCTGCTGTTTTTGGATGAAATGTCTTGGCGGGACCGGCCAATCAGGTATACAAAGTACAATGGGATAATGAGAAGCACCTATATTCTCTAAAGCTCGATAGATTAGGTAGATTTGAGGTCTACGAGATTGTTGTTGGAGACTACACTACGTTTAAATTATTGACTGTAATCATAGAAGAAATATTCAAACTTTTAAACGAGTAGGACATTCGTAAGCTCTATACTGCAAACTGGTATATATGAATCGCTATTATATAAGTCGTTCCCAAGAAAATGAAAAATGAAAGTCGGCAAGAAAGTCTTCAAACTCCTATGTCAGACTTGCCCTCTGTCTAACCATGCCTGCTAAAACGCCCGCGCCTATGATAACTCCATCACTCGCTTCCCGCAGAAAGATACTCTTGCCCCCTTCTTGAGGCCCGCACTGAATCACCAAGCGGTCGATATACCGCTGGCAGTTTTCAATATACTTGGGGTACTGCTGGATCACGCCGCCGATGCAGGCGACCACGAGCTCCTCGGGTCCGCCGTGCCAATCGGCCGGGCGCGATCCAAACGTCATCTCATGGAAGCTTTTCGACGGGGAGCAACCCAGCAGCAAACTGTGGTTGAACGGCGGGGTGCGAGCTTCCCGCAGCGTGATCTCATGGTTGGAGGCCAGCAGACCGACGGTGGCGGCAGCGACCAGCGCGGCCGACCGGGACTGCACAGCCTGCAGGATTTCGCGAAGTACGTTGGCCGTCTTGCCTGTCCAGGTCCAGCCGTTGGCAGCCGGGGCGGGCATGTCGCGGTTCAAACATTCGGCGAGCGTGGTGGTGGATGAATATGTTGAGACCATGTTGATGATGAAATCTGAGCGGAGCTTGTACGGTTGAACCAGGTTTGAAGGAAGTGATCGTTCAGATATGCCGAGAATGCTAGTAAAGTAATCAAGGCAGATAATCCGCACCAATTCGCCAATGTAACGGCCTCCCGTCATATACTCGAGTGGCTGGAAGCCTGGTCTGGCGGACTGCGAGTCAAGTTGCATGTCCCATTTGGTGATGATGCCGTGATCATGAAGCGGCGAGGCCGCGCCGCATAGCGTCCATTCCGTACTGACCAGTGTCTGTGCTGCGTTGGGTTCCTGAGCTGTAATGGGCCGACTTTTGGACGGATGGAGATCGGACAGGGTCATTGGGATCGTTGCGTTGCAGCCCTCATCGAGGACAATACCCATTGCCACACGGCTGTTGGGATATGACTTGATCGAGTACGAGAGAGACAGCAGGGTGGCAACGGCGTCGTTGGTGAGAGCTGTGATTTTAAGCTTAGGAAGCGCATAATGCCGTTGACGCTTCGACGACCGTTGTTCGCCATCGTCGTCTCTTCGCTGAGTATGCCGCTCATAACCTTGCAGAATCGAATTTCGCAAGTCTAGATCAGAGTCAATAGTGAACCCTTTGCCCGTCGGCATTAGCGTCGCCTCTTCGAGCGAGTCCTGCCGGATGGGAAGGCCAAAAGCAATGCCAGTTTCGATGTGGGACGGGGCATCGTCCGAGTCCGACGACAGCAGGTCGTCCTTGACGACCTCAGCGATACAGTTTCCGATCCATAAGAACAGCTCGTGCGGTTGGTCGTGCTTCAGCCTGTCCTCGATCCGCCATGCCTTTTCTAGGGTCCGACGTACATGCGAATGGCGGGCTTTGCGGATCATATTGCTCATTGAGCGTGATCTCGTCGCCGTCTCGCCGAGCAGGTCGATGAAGGCGACTTTCAGTGTGGTGATTCCGACATCCACAGCCAGAAACCGACCACTCTCGCGGCCGCTAGGCAGGTAGGTCACCGGCACCGGGCTGAAGAGGCTGTCATCACTACTCGATGCCAGGTCTTGGAAGACGTTAGAGAACGAGCAGGCGACGTCATACAACTGCGAATCGCCCGTCCGCAGCGGGCTCAGGAAGTCTTGCAGCGGCTTGGTGGCAGCCTGAGTCATCGTGGGCGGCGCGTATTTGTGGAAATTGTCTGCTCTAGGCAATTGTTGAGTCCACACAGGCGTGTAGACCTGACAGTTTTGCATCATAGTGAGAGGACTGAGGGGGATTTTGTCGGTGCGATGAGCTGCTCTTTTTTTTGTTCGCGTCCCTCACACGGTCATACTCCTATCTGTCAGATGCGAGTGAGAAAAAGGAGTGGAAATGGTGCGATCCACGTGTATAATAGGTGAATCCATTATGATTTTCCTTTTTTTTATTATTTCTCATTTCCTTTTCACTTTTTTTGGTTTTCCTCTTTCTCCTTGGTTAACCGCACGTCCACAACATATGCTCAGCTGTTCCCCTGTCGGATGTAACGGTAACTCGACAGGTTGTATTCCTCACACCTTTTTTTTTTCTCGAATTTTTTTTTTTAATTCCACACACGCTCATAGAGCTGGGACTGGCTGGAACTCGGAGTGGAGATGCGCTTTGGTGTGAGACACGCAACTTTAGATTTTTTTTTTCTTTCTTTGCTGGTGTTATTGGAAGAGGCGACAGGTTGCAACATGTCGTTGCCTCCAACAGGGCCCAACTCCACACGCGATGGATGTAACTGGCAAGCGGACGCCGTATGATTCGCCAAGTCAGCCGCCACTGCGTGGGCTTTGCAGCGCTCTGGCGCGCAGGCGTCGATCGAATTTTCTTGCCCTGGTCAATCATCTCAACGATCATTCCAATAATATCGCAGAATAAGAACGGACTTTAATGCACTTGCGGCGCTCCGCAGCTCACTACGTAATTACGTAGTGTGTTTGTTGCTAGCTGGCCCACAGCAGTGCAGTGCAGTGCAAGCCCACAATGCGACGAAAAGAGCAGGTCGAACCTTCAGACAGCCTGACAGCCTGACAGCCACCGTTCTGTGAGTCTGTGAGAGCCTCCTCTGTGGCTCAACTCTTAATCCAACCTCGGCGTTACATGCAACTCCTTCGGAAAGCCTACTCCATAGAGCCCGTATAGCATTAGCAGACCGGTGGTGGCCTTGGCGCGTCGCTGCTCTGTTCCCATAGGGCCATAGCTGTGTGAGTGTGAACCAGGATAACACGCTCAGCTTCGAGATACAACGCTTTCGTAACTAATATACGCAGTCGCATATGCTGCAATAATAAGCGATAACGCTCTATGGAACTAGCCAGTCGGATGCTCCGCGGCACAGCGCCCAAGGTCCCCCGGGCTAGCCCCAGTCGAAACTCTCTGGGCTGCATTGCGGCGCATTTTTTTTGCTGTGATTGCTGAAGCGTCTAGCCTCGAGGTGGTAGTGAACCGCCCTGTTGCAGGCTGTGATCGGCCCATCCCTGTAGATCTCTTTAGTCGCTGCCACGGGAACTCAAGAGTCAAGAGTCGACGAGAGACTTGGACCGATGTGGCCTGACACTGAAACATAGCAGTACGTGCGCGTGTAGCACTCGTCAATTGGAATCGAAAAATTGGGACTGCCGAACAATCAAAATAACAACGCCATCATCTATTTAAAAATCATGTGAAAGCCCAGTGCAAACTAGAAAAACATCCAAAAAAAGAAAAAAAAAAAATCCTTCCCGCAAGTAACCGTCCAAAACGCCAAGTCAAGACATTATTATATTATTGTTGTTGTTGTACCACCCCATGAACTCCATTTTTTTCCTCTTGTCGGGATCCACCCGCGCATGTTTGGAATGTTGGGAGGCCCAATGCCAGAGCAAAGTTTATTAGCTTGCCGGCCTTGCATTTCCGACATCCGTCTGCTTAATGACCGAATATATACGAATGTGTCGTAGGATGATCGCCGAGAGAGTATGATTGATCGTCAAATATGGTCGTCCTGGCTACTCGCTTGCACCGTTAAACTTCTGCCCAGCCGAAGCAAAGAGCTCTTGTTGCTGGCGTAGAAGCTCTTCTGCCGACAGGCCACTTTGTTCCATCTTGCTCGTTTTCTTTTCTCTCGTCTGTTGCACATCTGTCATTAGTCGTTTGTCAAAAGAGAAAAGCACGAAGATATGCCGACCTTGAGCGCTTCTTTGTGGTCCTCCGCAACAGCCAGCACGTCCTCGATGTAGTCGCCGAATCCAAGATCCTTTAGCGCCTTCTCAACATGCTCGCACGCGATCGTCTTCTTGGCCTCCTTCTCGCTGATGTCGTTTGCTTCGGACGAGATGAGCGTGATGAACTCGACACAGCACTCCATCAACAGGTCTCGTGCGTCTTTGGCGAACGTCTGGCCCGACGAGGGCGGGAGGATCTCGGTGATTATCTTCTGGACAGTCGCTTTTGTGGGTGTCAGCAGTGCACGCGATGTTGGATAACTGATGGGGAAAAATGGCTATGTATGCTCGTACCTTTGGGGAGCGACAGATCGTCGTTTGCTGTAGCCTTTGCGTCAGTGCTTTGCAACTTTTCCTCGTATTTTGTAGGCACACTTACAACCAAACTCGCGGTCGGACATGATGTGATGCAGTCTGTCGAGGATGCTGGAAGCTGGTGAAGTGAACTGACTGAACTGGACTGACTGGTGAAGCTGTCGCGGGGCTTTTATCACAAGAAAAGGCAGGCGCGGCCCACTTTGTTGCCGCTTTTCTTTATCGCCTGATCACGTGCCGCCGCGTTCTACGTAAAGCTATCGACGTCACTTTTTACAACTACATACTGTACAGCATACTTTGAACATATGATTCGTACGTGGCGCCATGAAATTTATTCTGCCTGGATAATTTCAAACGCAAACAAATCTCATTGAACCCTTTTTTGTAGTGATTGTTTTCTCTTAACAATATCCTGGATCTTTGCTTGTCGTGACTCCTAGCACATGTTATCTGGGCGGACCATGTATGGGACAGAGTTGAATCATGTTATTGCTCATTCAGGGGGACTGTCGTTGAGTAGGATCACTGTGAGGGGCGCGCAAGCGGTTATCGTTGTACCGTTGGGGGTGTAAGCTAAAATGGATACCCAAGGTCCACCAATACGAAACAATACCTTCTAAAAGCGATGATCTTTCAACCGGTTCTACTGGCGAGTAGTATTTTATTCGGCGAACAAGTTTGTTGTACAGCTTAGCCAGTAGGTTTCCAGAAGACTCTAAGTCAGCCAGCCTTATCCCTGGACCTAGCATGTCACTTTGACTGATAGATACTGAATGGGCTTTGTGTCGTAGCCATCCAAACCCTGTTGATGATTCCTCTTTGGACAAAAATTTCCATCGCTGACTCCAATATGTCATTCAAGTGTTTTATTTCTTGTTCGAGCGCGCAGTCACAACGAGCCATACACATTTTATGCAAGCATTCTGGCACCATCATGTAGCAAGAGAAACCATTTCGTTGCTTTAGCCATGCTACTGTCTAATGGCAATACACATGGCTAAAACCGTGCTTTTATCACGCCATAGAAGACACCTGGGTTCATGATAGTGAGCCATCGTGGTTTAGGTGAAGCGATATCATCACCCACTGTGAAGATATTGAGTGGTAGATGAGGAACATCTCCAGCGGGCTTATACCTGTCTTGCTGGCTGATAGGAACTCTCGTGGAGAAAAAGAGCAAGCACGTGCGGTACAGGTAGTTATTTAACTTTCCCCCAATACCACCGTATGAAGAGCGTTCATGTTTTGGATCACCGCACTCTGGACACTCCCACTGCATCGGGAAGTCTTTGGATGCCGCACAAGGTCCGGTGTTTCCTGGGCCCTTTGGATGGTGCTTGGGGTCTTTATTCTTCCATGCAGTTTCAACATCTATCTTATTCGCAATGACCCATCAGCAAAGTACGAAATTCAGATAGATGGTGTATGTCTAGACACGTGTTAGTAATCCGTTTAAGTGGCCTATTGCGTTGCGTGTTCCTTTTTCAAGTTCGGACTCACCTTTCCCCGCCCTATTGTCAAAAGCACCTGTTTCATCTGCATCTCAAATCCAGATTCCGATTCATCCTCGGATTATCCCTCTACTCGTCCTCAGAGTCTAACTATATGATCTGAGGTGACTTTCCTATGCGGTCCAGCTAATGCTCACCGTCGCTCCTCCACCATATCGCCACCAGTGGGTTGCTTCTAGCATCCCAAATAGCGGTGAGTAAGGTGATGGACTCTGCTTTGCTTTGTTCAGGGGACAGTCTCATGAGAAACCTGCCAGCTAGTGTGAGGTCGAAGGCAATCCTCACGAAACTGGACAGGACAGCTAACTGATCCGAGTTCTAAATACTGACTAGGTCGACTGACCGTAGCACCGGGTCACGAATCTAGGCGTGTTCGCGAGAGCTGAGAGACTGTCATCCTCTCCATGGCGAAAGACCAAGTAACGTCGTTATGTTTGCTGTCTTGCACTCGTCCATTTCCAAGTCAACTGGAATCGCAGCACCAGTCGTTCGCGAACCAGTCGGCCAGCTCATCGATGAGCTCCTAGTCCACGTTCAACTCGAAGAAACGCCATTCGACGTCATAAGCTTCTCCGGACATGCGTGAACCCCATTCTATAATCATAGTCAAACCAGAAAAATATACAAATTGGGTTCTCCAATGACATGCTACCATTTGCTTTTGGCGATGAGTGGCGTGAAAGCCGCCCAAGATTCTGATGTTGGCATTGTGATCATATCCAGAGTGAACTCTAGACATTATCATAGACAGGCTTTGGTTTTCGACTTGGGCAGGTCACCAAATAGTAAGACGTCGACTGTATCTAGCGACGTGCACTCCTGGTTTAACAACACAGATTGCCATCGCTTGTTGTCTTCGGCGAAGCACATTCGATTAACCGCGTTGACTTGTGATTTTACACACGCATCACTGATTTGAAAATTCAGCTAGAAGGTTTGCGGTTGTTGGTTTGGTGGTGAGCTCCTCGGTGCTTGGGTAGAATTATCAACTTCAAAAAGTAAATTCTTGCTCGCTCCGAAATTGGTCGGACCGGTAGTAGCAAAAAAGCAATATTCACTTTGACAAAACCAGGGAAAATATTCGAGCCCGGCATCTCCTACCGAATACTCGGTATGTCGACACGCCAATGGAAGAAAGAGGTGGATCGACTGAAGCAGCTTTATGGCATTTGGGCGTTTTTCGGATGCCTCAATGCAAGACGTTGCAGAATAGATTTGGTGGACGCCAGTTTGTTATTTTTCGTCATTATAATCATCGTAGTATATTATAATGAAGTTTGAGTTGTGAGTGTTCCGCATGGCTCACTGGCCAGGTTTTAACAAGTCTAAAGACGCGTTGGGCTGGTTATACTAAATGACAGTCAGTACCAATACTACAGATGATGGATTGACACATACAGCCCACTTCACCAAGATACTTGGTTCCGCAGTATAGCAGGAAAAATTGAAAAGAGAGAGAATGAAGAGGACGAAGACAACAAAGAGGGGTAGAGAGAGATTGATTATATAGAGTGACGATCCCTAGCACAGGCACCGCCAGGTCATGCGTGAGTGAAAATTCCGCCGAATCTAGATTGTTCTCTCTTCTACACCGATTCAAGGCACCTGTATAGAGCACCGCCAGGAACAAAGGAAATCGGCCGAAAGATAGTGGGCTCTTCATGTATTCTGCATCACCGACATAGCGGTCCTTCCTTACACGCCGCAAGGACAAAGCAAAGCGCCTACAGGGATGGTTCCGAGTTCGCGGGCCATGCCCTTGAAGATACGATGTGACGCCGGTGGGACGAGACAATGAAAACATAGCTGAAAAAAAAGAAACGAAACGAAAAGACACCGGTGAAAAATTGGAGATATTTGTATCATGTGGCATCCTGGTTGGGATGTCAAGCTATATTCAGTAATACTACCTCAGCTTCCTAAAAGAAAATCCTCGATTTGATGTAGAATATTTCTAATGATCGAAGATTTTTATACAGCTATCTTTTTGAAGGTGAAGACGAGTCTATTATTTATTCTACATAGTTTGTGTCAGATGGTTTCAAGTCTGGGTAACTCAAGATCGATATGTTTCCTTTATAAAAGGTGTCCAGCACTTGGAACCACTGACTAACGAAATATCAAGTGATGACTAAAGGCCAGCTACCAAGGCAAAGAGCCTTTTCTGTAGAACTTCTTTGACACATAGGTCAATAAGAAACATTTTGGAAAAAAAAAAAAATAAAATAAAATAAAAAGGGACTATCGTGGAAAAATGAAAATCTTCGACGATTAAACTACAGTCTACCACTTTTTATTTATCCTTGCCTATCTCTCAACTTTCATCTATATTTCAACATTTTATCCTTTTTTCAACCTCGACAGTGTCCTCGTAATCTCAACATACGTTAAGCTCCCCGGCTACAAAATGGTAGGACGACTCCTTGATAACTTAGTTGGTGATTACTGACAATAACAGGAAATAACTATCGTGCATCTCCCAGCGGAGCTCATCCAATTCATCCTCCTCGAAGTCTCTGACAGGCAGTCGCTGCTGTCTCTCGCCTATTCATCGCGCATGGTTTATCAAGTCTATTTAATGTCACAAAAACCCCTGCATCTAGGTTTCCTTGACAAGGAGTATGAGGAAATCTCGCTGGATATCAACGAGGCAATTTCTGCAATTCGGACAACAGGTCTTGGTATGAAGAAAAACAAAGAAAAAACCATCGCCGCCCTGGACGTTTGGCGTCGCAGGAAAGAGACAGCAACCAAGGTCAAGAGATCACTCACCATGGAGGAAATCATAGAACTGGACAAGTTCCACAAGGAAATGCTCTTTCTCCTGAAAGACTTCCAGGACAACGCAGTTGACCTTTACTGGCTTGGAGACTGCGAACAGGCGTATAAAGATCTGCCCATTCAATTGAAAAGGGCCGAGAAACGTCGTTTCCTAACTGCTCTGTGTCGACTTGTGATCCATGCCAACATTTTTGGCAAAAACGGGGAGGCAAAAGGATTTGTCCCGAGCGCAGATGATAATAACTGGGAAGTAATCAGCGTCGAAGACGCCTGGAGCTTGTTCTTCGGTACAATCCCCCCTTGGGAGTACGAGGAGATGGGATGTGTGTGGTCGCACCTTATGTACAAGTGGGATGAAGTGTTAGAAAACGTGGAAGACGAGCAGGAGACGATGATCAGTATTTGGAATGGATGCTCTCCACATAATTATACAGTGGAATCCTCTTATGGTGATTCTTTACGCAAGGTAGATGGCAACCCTTTCAGGGCATTCACTCCGGAAGAAGAACCGAGCAAAATGCCGCCGAGAGGTTTGACATTGGTTGGAAATACGATATTAGGGTTCGACCGAAAGGTTTACGATCCGCTGTATTTTGCGTCTTTTGGGCCTAGGTTCCTCTTCCGCGCAATGCATACAGACACCCTGGTTCGCCATAAAAACCTCCTGGCAAATATCAATAGTAGCAGGAAACACTTTCCGTCATGGATTGGATTCGAGGCTCCACTGCTCAGGAATCGCCGACTTCCTCTTCTGTACCCGGCTGAGAAGTACAACGTTGGAAGTTTTGATGAGCTCTGGCCGAAGATTTCCGATACAGACCGGCCGGGCGCTCTCTGGACGCGCTTAACCCAAGACCTCTTCACAGAGCATCAGGATTTTGAGGCGGCTTTTGTGGAGGAGCACATTAGAAACGATCCCGACGATCATTACACCGAGGTAGGCTGGGAATGGCAGGCGGATATTTGGGACGAGGAGAATCTAGAGCTATTAAATATTTACCGTGGTGACTGGTATGAAAACTATTGGCAACGAGCTTTTGGATAAAAGAGTAGAAGAGAGGTCAGGTCAGGTCAAGATATGGGCATAGCCAATACTTACATAAGCAGGCGGCAGAAGCTAGGTTCACCGCCTTGGCAGCTTTTCCGCGCCAAATAAATTTTCGCTTCTCGAGTTTTCTCTCTTCTCCTCTGTGATCACGCTGTAATGTTCAAAGCAACTCGCCTGCATTTTTACTAACTGGTAAGCTCCGCTGTTTATTTTTCCTTCCTTCTATCATGATGAACTATCGTGTCGCCCCTATCATACATTCCGTGGTGATTACCTGTCCCGCCAAAGGACTATCTGATAATACCTCTTCTGTCCAACAAATTTTTCAGCATTGGTGTGTATAGTGCTAATAACTGCCAGATTTTCACTCCCCAAGGGTTCTCTAGGTTGCGATTATTTCTCACAATATAAAAAAAGGTAAGCCGGATTGCAATTCCTCCACTTGACGCGTGATGAACCTATACATTTCCATGCTAAGTATGAAGATTTTCATCTAATGCTTACACCATGTATCTGCTTTTCATCTTTCGGCTGATGTCTCAACATTATTCATGACATTACCAAGTTCATTTGGGGAATTTCGACTAATACGTGAATAGGTTTACTCTTGAAATGCGTCGAGTTCCTTGTCGTTCCATCTGCCCTGTCGTTAGATATACCATAGCTTTTCCCAATCAATGAACAAAACTTACGTGATGAACCGTCCACTCAACGTATGAGGTGCATTCAGCACCAGCTTCGCCATGACATGGCCCGGCTGCTCAGGCTTTAGCAACTTTCCGTCGCGGTGCGCCCCAATAAATCTCGACACGGCCTCGGATGGCATGTTGTTGGCGTGATCCTCGCGGATCTCGCGCTGCATCTCCGTGTCGACCATACCCGGTCGCACCGCAATGGAGGTCACGTCGAGTTCTTCGTTGGCCAGCGACAGCGTAAAATGGTTCATGGCGGCCTTGGTCGCTCCGTACAGAGCCCATCCGGCTGTGGCCGACGTGGCTGCACCAGAAGATGTAAAGACAATTTTCCCCTTAGACTCCCTTAGAGCAGGGAGCGCGGCTTTTGTCTGCCATCCATTAGCTCTTGTAAAATTTAAAGTTCATAAAAGTAGAGGTAAGACACTCACAAACGAGACCAAGCTGAAAAAATTCACCTCAAACCCGGCCTTCCACTGCTCGACATCGGCCTTTGCAACTGTCGACACCTGGCCCAGTATCCCATGGTTGAGCACCAGCCCATCCAGCTTACCAAAGCGCGACTGGGCCAGCGCGACTGCTTTCTCGCCGAGCGAGTGGTCGGCCAGGTCGCCGGCGATGTACTCGACGTTGTTCGGGTACTGCGCCTTGAGGGCTTGGAGGGGTTCGGCGGAGCGCGCAAGAACGACGACGTTGTTTGGCGGTGAGGTTGTGAGGAGGTATTTGGAGATGGTCAAGCCGAGGCCTTTTTGGAATGATTAGTTTAATCATTAGAGGACCTTTTTGTGAGAGTGGTACGCACCGCGAGAGGCGCCGGTGACGATGATGGTTTTGGATGCCATGTTTATCTTTCTGCACGGTACTATCGATAATGGTGCGCCAGGCGATGGGAGGCAGGTGTATTAATAGGAGATGTATGCAGAATCAACGCTGACATTTATTAATTCCAGGTGTCAAGACAATTGGGATATATAGCAGTGGACAATACATGTCACAATGAGCAGCAAAGCAAAGCCGAGCCGAAGCTGCCCCGCAGACGGTGGGCCCTGACGTTTTCTAAAAGTATGAATTATTAATGATGTTGATATCAACTACGTAGGTTATTTAATATAATTTTTCTTGTCAAACTAGCGATTGGTTGATATATAGTTATTGAATTTCAACTGATTACTGATGTAATCCCTTTATCAATTGGTCCTCTCCTCTACCTGTTGTAGATTTCACAGACTGTACAGGGCCAAGCAAAGGCTATTTATAATGAACTTTTCTGACGTCCCACAAATACACTTAATTCTACTTTATTTTAGATCTTATTAGTTGAGGATCAAGAGAACTTTAATTATCTGCCATCTAATTAGTTAGTAGTGTGGGGACCACTTGTACGTAGTAGTAGCCAAAAGAAAACTAAATACGTACTCTAAAATTTGGACATCTGGAAAGTAGATGATACTTTTTATATCCTAATATTAATATATAACCTCTATATTATACATATCAAAATCTCCAAGCCGTTATATCAATACCATGGGAATCCCCAATTATATTGAAACCCCCGAGCACCATATGGCCCTCATATGAAAACCCCAAGGCGCCATGTCATGGATAATCCCCACGTCAGCTTAAGAACTTTAGTACTCAGTTAGCTATATATGATATTCTCCACGCCGCAATATCGTGTAACGTATAATACTAGTGCCCTACACGTTTGTTGGCGCATAAACGCCAGGGAGCGCGGAACGCAGTGTACAAGCCAGTCCCTGAGGCCATGGTTGACGGCGTACTCAGGAAGCTTAAAGTCCTGGGGACCACCCGAGTACGCCGTCAACCCTCCATACAGGGCTGTGTCAAATTGGCCTCCTAAGCCTCGCTGCGTAAGCACCAGCAGAACCTGTCTATTGGAGCGGTGGATAATGTATCATGTGAGATAAAAATATGAAGCGTGTTTTCAGGAACCAGTGCCAGCTCGGTGTCCGATTACATTAATCTAATCCAATTAAATAACCCGGCATGATTCCAAATATTTCAGGGTCCGTTTTGTGACAGCTGACAGGGCCAGATACTCCGAGCGGGGGAAAACGCCGATCTTTACAGCTGAAGATCTAGCCAATCTGTCAGGGCTTCGTACACTACGTATTTCTAAACAAAACTATTTAATTGGCTTTTACCCTTGTAAAGTCAACCTCTCCAAGCCCCCAACAAGACAGGGATTGGCCTCGAGAGGCATGAGTGAGAAAATCAACTAAAAAAATATGGTGATAACAGCAAGCCATACAATGCTTGCTGAAAGTACGGGCTGAAAAGGAGTTTGTTAGCTTGGGCTGGACCGCCTCCCGAATACAAAAGGACATGATAATCTCTTTGAGATTTCCAGACTTGCAAGAAGAATATAATTATCGCTTATACCTTTTTTGCATTCCCAATTTATACCGGAATTAATAATAATAATATTTTCACAAGATGCCGAACGTTGGCCGGCCCAGCCGTAACTGTCATGCTTGTCGACGACGGCGTATTAAGGTGCAATGGCCTGCGTGTTTTCCACATGGCACATACTAAAATTGCTCAATAGTGCGACCTCAGTCCTTCAGGGTGTGGCCAGTGTCTGAGAAGCAAGCAGCCATGCCCAGGTTATCGACATGACACGGTGTTTCGGATAAACACTGTTTCTTCATTTCGGTCAAATATAGGCAGAGACCGTCGCCAAGCGCCCAGCCAGAAAACCAATTCTTCAGCATTGGCTAAGAGCCGGTCGTGTAAGACAACTGAATCTCGATTGACAGGCCTTCCACAGTTGCGTTTCTTGTCTACGAATGAGCAAGAAATCAAGAATTTCCATTTCTTTCGTGCTATAACGGCATCAGAGTTATCTGGGCCTTTTGACTTTGGTTTCTGGACAGGCGAGATACTCCAATATACGCATGTGGATCCAGCTCTATGGCATGCTACTGCTGCTCTCGGCGCCATGCATCGTCAGTTCATCACCGATAATTCTTGGTCTTATAGCTGGCACCCAGAAGTTGATCATCATGTGCGGTTTGTACTATTGCAATTTAACAAGTCCATCGCGAATTTGAAAAAGATCTTCTCCAAGGGACCGCTGAATGAACATGACAAGATCATCGTTTTGACATTGTGCATTTTGTTTACCTGCCTGTGTTCGTTGCAAGGAAAGAAAAGCCAAGCTTTTATGCACATCAGCAACGGGATGAAGCTTATCCAGGAGTGGGCCTTCCTGTCAAAGGGTGGCAGTCGGGTCGCGATAGACATGTTACTGTTAATGTTTACTCAGCTGGATAGCCAAGGCCATTATATTCGTCGTCGCCTGGGACTGAAACCTGCCGAGCACATTGATAAATACTGCATCACACTACCGTCCTTCCCATTGCAGCCCTTCGCTACGTGCATCCAAGCCTATGTTGAGCTAGAGAGGATAATTAATCAGTTGATACAACTTGATGCACGCCAGACTTATACCAGTTCAGCACCCCAACTTGTCGTTACCAAGCAGAAAGAAGACTACGTTCCAGTCTTTAATGCGTGGGAGACAAGATTTAAAGGCTATCTAGCCACAACAACCGAGTCTATACACGAAAATTCCATCACTCTTCTTCGAATCCGCCAGTCATTTGCTAACACGCTTTTCAACCATCCAAGTAAAGGTGAACTTGGATACGACGAGTTTGTAGATCAATACACGATGATTGTCTATCTGGCGGAGCGGATTCTCGAGTCCAAAAGTCTTCTCGCCGACTATAAGGAGAGGCATGTGTATTCCACGGAATTTCAAAGACGACCAGGACAGTTGGATTTTTCGCTTTCCGTTGTCATTGCAGAGCCATTGTTGTTCACGGCAATGCACTGTCGCAAACCCTCTCTTCGACACAAGGCACTGTGGCTGCTCAAAATGTACCCACGCCGAGAAGGTATCTTTGATGGTGTGCTCGCTACAAAGTTGGTGGAGGATTATATAATCTTTGAAGAGAAGTCTTGTCGACATAGCAGAACAAGGATCCCTGCGTATATGGGTGATGGTGCACCCTTGAACAAGGATCTGGTTATGTGCACTACTACTGGACGTTGGATATGTCAGAATCACCGCGTTAGTTTTCCGAGGTTCTTCTCGAATATTTCAGGGCTAGAAGTCGGTACTACGCAGAGATGGGCTACGTGAAGTGAGGGTGAGGGAAATCACATAGTTACGGTAAGGATAATCTAGTCCCCAAAAACTCGTACGACTTGGAAATCCTCTGTATATTCGGGGCCGGTTTCCCGACATCGAGGTGGGATCAATAACGCAAAGTGATTTCAATCGCCCTGGGGCTCGCGAGAAGCAATTCTTCTCATCAATGGGTTTCACTAGCACCTATCTCTCGTGGGCGTAAAGAAAATGGCGTGACATGGATTAATTTTAGATACAAGCCCCAACTTGTATAATATATTATATACTATAAGAGTAAGAAAGGCTCCCTACGAGCCTTTTTATTATATAATACATCATATATCTAGGGATTATGCGCGGGACATGGGGTCCGTACTAATCTAGTGTGGGGTTGATATAACTGGATTACTTGATTTAATCGTCTTTGCATGGTGTAGAACATACCACTCTCGCGAAACCACGCACATCGATACACATTTCTACATCTAGATAAATATCAGAATGGCCACCGTCATCATCGGCGGCGGCATAATCGGCACCTCAATTGCCTACCACCTCAGCAATAGTCGCTTTGCTTCAAAAGAAGCAGGCGTGCACGTCATCGACTCCTCGTCGCAGCTCTACAGCGGCGCGTCGGGCTACGCGGGCGGGTTTCTGGCGAGAGACTGGTTTGAGCCTGCTGTCGACGAGTTGGGCGCCCTGTCGTTTGATTTGCATCGCCAGCTGGCAGAGAAGCATGACGGGGCACGGAAATGGGGGTTTATGCAGGGGACGGCGTGGAGTTTGGATGGGGATTTGCCCGAGAGAAGGGCAGAAGCTACGAGGAGTAGAGAAAAAGATGCATCGGCGAACGAGGGACCAGGCTGGTTGACTACAGGCCCCGTCGAGAGCATCAGTGACCAGGGCGTTGCTCAAGTGTATGCATGCACTCTGCCTAGCCCGTTGGCAATGAATGATGCAAACTGACTGAACAGGGACCCTCTCCGGCTCTGCCATTTCCTGCACGAGGCCACCGTCTCACAAGGCGTGACCTGGCACTATCCAGCACAGCCCATTGACGTCGTGTCAGACCCGGCAACACTTCTAATCCGCAGCGTTAAGGTGCTCAACTCGGAGACGCAGACAGAGTACAGCATCTCCTGTCGAAACATAGTCATCTGCGCTGGCCCGTGGACAAGCCTGGTATATAAAAGCCTCTTTCCCTCGGCGACGCCGCCTGCTGTATCGGCGCTGGCGGGATACTCGCTGGTGCTGCGTTCGCCACGATATAGCTTGGAAGATGAGCAGGATCGGTATCATGGGAAAAGCCACGCCGTGTTTACGACGACAGACTCGCGAGGAGGGTTCAGCCCGGAGATGTTTTCTCGGCAAGGCGCTGAGATTTATATTTCAGGGCTGAACGATAGTAACCTACCTCTACCCACGCGAGCAGAAGGGTCAAAGGTTATGATAGATAGACGAAAGATCGACCGCCTCAAAGAGACCGCGGTGAGATTCATGGGCAAATCAGCCCACAGGGTCAACCAAGACGACCTCGAAGTGCTCCGAGAAGGGCTCTGCTTCCGCCCCATTTCAGTAACAGGCAGACCGATTATATCGCGCGTTAACGACGAGGATCTCGGAGGGAGAATTAAACCGGACCGTTCGGCTGTGGGCAGAGACATTGGCGGCGTCTTTGTGGCCACAGGTCATGGGCCATGGGGCATCTCGCACTCGCTCGGCACGGGGCAGGTGGTTGCTGATCTGGTCGACGGGGTTGAGCCAACAGCGGACATTATTGGTTTAAGCATGTAGATATTGGATATAAACTGTAATTACTTTGATTACCACCGCGGGTTGGTGGAAAGAGAACGTGTTGACTGTAGAACGAATGGTATCGCGGGGAAGCAAGCGCGAGAGCGGAAGAGGAACGCGTTCCCCGCGTCGCCGAAATCTTTCTTATCCGCATCACATCACTCGACGCCTTGCTTCCTACAACTCTACAGTCTGCATTACCACGTGCCCTTGCAAATAGCTGATATTGTATTGCAATGGACGACGGCTACAATGACAGCAATCGCGCCTTTTTGCAGGCCTTTATGGCTCGATCCACCATGACATTTGACGAGGCCAAACCCGTGCTCGCTGCCATTTTCTCAGCCCAAGGTGAGTCTGTTTTTTTATTCTTCTACCAGGATATTTTATCTTCTAACAGCCATCAGAAGGACGAGAGGTCCTGCAAGAAGACATCTCCCAGGCCGACCTCAACTCGTACATCGCCGCTGCCAACTCGGCCATATCGCCCTTCGACCTCGAGATCCGCAGTGCTAAACGACAGGGCCCCCTCAACAGCGACGGCCAGAGCGCAAGCCAGTTTGTCTATGCGCTGGTCAACACGACGAGCGACCCGCTGACACAGCTCGCCACGACGTATACCGCCGACGAAATCGCGTTTGTCAAGCGCCTGCTGGATGCCATGTTTGAGACGTACAACACGCGCCGCTGCGAAGCTCTGGTGGTTTCGAGCATGCAGGCGCTGCAGCTGGCCAAGGCCCCTGCAGACGCCAACCGGCGCGAGTCGACAGCCGTGCAGGCCAACGGAAATCCTGCGTCCACTCAAGGCGGAGCCGCTCAGTCGCTCAGCATGACGCAGGCAGAGACGATGATGACGAGTTTGGTTGACGAGGGGTGGCTGGACAAGAGCGCAAAGGGGTACTACAGTCTGAGCCCGCGCGGACTCATGGAATTGCGCGGCTGGTTGGTGGATACATACAACGACGAAGACGAGGAAGGACACCGGGCGCGACGGGTCAAGTTTTGCGCTGCGTGCAAGGACATTCTGACAGTGGTATGTTTACGCACCCAGTCTACACTATACTCTCTCTACGTTGGGTGCGACTAACAAGACAGGGCCAACGATGCGCGGATCGCGATTGTCCCGGACGCCTGCACGACGCGTGCATCCGCAACTTTTTTCGACTGCAGCAGAGCGAGCGCTGTCCCGTGTGCAAGATTGAATGGCCTGGCGATCGGTTCGTGGGCGAGCGAGCCATTACCAGCACGCAGACACAAGCTGCACAGGGCCGGCGGCGCGCGATGGATATGGATATGGATATGGGGACGAATAATGACGACGAGAGCTGAGCGTTCCAGAATATTCCATGATATTGCTTGGAATCACGCCTGCAGGAGTGTTAAGCAGGACTAAGCAGGACTAAGTTGTCGTGCATCCGACCGGTATACGAAGATGGATATCGGATCCGGCTGGGCTTTGCGGAACCCGTATCTCCGCACGCGTCGGTTGACGCCACGCATAAAAGCCATTGCACTCTTGTGGTCGGACACACTGTGGAACAGTGGGGCTACGCACGTTATTCTGTCACTAAAGCACAAGAGGAAACTGCAGGAATCATCCACCTCGCATACGTAGTGGATGGGACGGAAAAGGATGGATCGGCGCACAACACGAGCCGCTAATCTAACGTCGCGCGAGGCTTGATCCTGGACTTATGGATTCGTATGTATTACAGCTACATAGCATAGTGCTTGGTCCTATGTAACCTCATAGGATTCCTACCATGATTTCATCTGTTCTATGGCTGAGAGCTTCCCCGCACCGCCGAGGACCCCATTGAATATGGCTGGAATTAATATGCGTACAATTCACCACAATATCAATGTCTTTACAAACTGGATACAAACTACATGATAAATATTAAATTAATAAGAAAAGCATAGAAGAATAGAATAGAAGGATAGAAGAATAGATAGAAGAATAATACAGGGCAAGGCCCATACTACGCAGAGGAGCAGGATGGCGCATGACCCCAGTCGAGGCCTCTGATTGGCCCGTGTTCACAAGAATGAGTTCTGATTGGCTCCCGCATCCCCGCCGCTCGGAGCTCCCCCGGAAAACTTTGAAGCAAATTTACCAAAAACCATGGAATTTAAGCTTTGGCGATGGCAGCGGTATGTGCGCGAGAAATATTAGTCACCCGGCCAAAATGAGCTAGTGCCTGCTATATAAACACGGACTCCGCTGCTGCTGATGGGGGTTCGATCACTTACTGCACAGTGGACCATTGAGTGAGTGCTGCCATGCATGCTCCGGAGCTTCTCGCCTGCCTTCTGGGCGTGTCGGCGGCAGTCTCGGCCCTCTCGCCCGGCGCCCGCGTCCACCAGGTGCTTCAGGCGCACAACGGCCTCCACCCTTCTCTCACCAACGGCAACTCCAGCAGCAGCTCGTACCAGACTCGCTTCGACGGCGTCACCTGGGACCAGCGCAATTGGCGTCTGCAGAGCCGCGTGCTGGACCAGGGCCACTACGAGTCTCGCGGGTCTATCGCCAATGGCTACATCGGCATCAACGTCGCCAGCGCCGGCCCCTTCTTCGAGCTGGACACGCCTGTGAATGGCGACGTGATCAACGGCTGGCCGCTGTTCTCGCGGCGCCAGACTTTTGCCGGTTTGGCCGGCTTTTATGACCTGCAGCCAACGACCAACTCGTCCAATTATGGCTGGCTCAACCAGTACGGCGGTGAGAGCGTGATCAGCGGCATTCCGCACTGGGCTGGGCTGGTGCTTGACTTGGGGAATGGCGACTATCTCGATGCCACGGTTGACAACTCGACCATTTCCGATTATACCACGACGTATGACTACAAGGCCGGTGTATTGTCGTGGGACTACAAGTGGACTCCGCGCCGGAACAGCAGCAGCTCGTTCCGCATCAGCTACCAGCTCTTTGCCAACAAGCTGGACATTAACCAGGCAGTCGTGCAGCTGAGCATTACCCCGTCGAAGAGCGGCAACGCCTCGGTCGTCAACGTGATTGACGGCTACTCTGCGGTGCGCACGGATTTTGTCAAGTCCGGCAGTGACGGCAATGCCATTTACACAGCCGTTAGCCCCGTGGGCGTTAGTAACGTTACTGCCTGGGTGTATGCGATTCTCGATGGCGATGCGGCCTTTGATTTGTCCTCGGCAGCTCTGGTTAACGGAAAGCCTTACATCCATCAGAACGATTCGTCCATTGCACAGTCAGTCAATGTCAAGTTCAGCGCGGGCAAGACCGTCAGCATTGCCAAGTTTGTCGGTGCTGCCTCGACAGATGCGTTTCCTGACCCTCAAAAGACGGCCAAGACGGCTGCATTGGATGGCAAGAAGAAAGGTGTCCAGGATCTGCTGCGCTCTCACGTGTCTGAATGGGCACAGGTGATGCCAGATGACTCTGTTGACGACTTTACGCTTTCCGATGGTACTCTGCCCGACGATGCGTTCATTATCGAGTCGGCTGTGACTGCTGTAGTCAATCCTTACTATCTTCTCCAGAACACCGTTGGCAAGAACGCTCTGCAGAGAGTCAACAACGCCCCCGTCAACGACTGGAGTATTCCCGTGGGAGGCCTGAGCTCAGATTCATACGCTGGCTTGATTTTCTGGGACGCTGACGTCTGGATGCAGCCGGGCCTCGTGGCGGCATTCCCTGAATCGGCCAAACGTATTACCAACTACCGCGTCGCCAAGTACCAACAGGCAAGAGCCAACATCAAAACCGCGTATGCGAGCTCGCAGAACGAGACTGTATTTTCTCCCGATGCGGCAATTTTCCCTTGGACCAGTGGACGATATGGAAACTGCACTGCAACCGGCCCTTGCTGGGACTACGAGTATCACTTGAACGGCGACATTGCCATTTCGCTAGTCAACCAGTGGGTGGTAAGCGGCGACACGGAGAAATTCCAAAACGAGCATTTCCCAATCTACAACTCGGTTGCTACCGTGTACGGCGACCTGCTGAAGAAGAACGGAAGCCACTTCACGCTGACGAACATGACCGACCCGGACGAGTATGCCAACAACAAGGACGCTGGCGGATATACGATGCCGCTGATTGCAAACACGCTGATAAACGCCAATGCGTTCCGTCGCCAGTTTGGCATGGACGAGAATGCAACGTGGAATGGGATGGCAGAGGACGTGCTGATCATCCGGGAAAATGACGTGACTCTGGAGTACACGACGATGAACAACAGCGTTGCGGTCAAGCAGGCGGACGTTGTGTTAAGGACGTTTCCTCTAGACTACACTGCCAATTACTCGTCTAGCGCTGCTCTGAATGATCTTGACTATGTGAGTTTTTTTTTTTTTTTTTTTTTTTCTTTTTCTGTTTATTTTCCGCGTGTGTGCAAGTTAATATGAAAGGCTAATGGGTTGTAGTACGCTTTGAAACAATCGCCCGATGGCCCTGGAATGACATATGCCATTTTCTCGATCGTGGCCAACGAAGTATCGCCTTCGGGATGCTCTGCATACACGTATGCGCAGTATTCATATGATCCGTATGCTCGCGCGCCGTTCTTCCAGCTTTCCGAGCAGCTGGTCGACGACTACACAACCAACGGCGGAACTCATCCGGCGTATCCGTTTCTCACTGGCCACGGAGGCGCCAACCAGGTTGTTCTGTACGGATATCTTGGACTACGGCTTGTGCCTGACGGGATTCTTCACATTGATCCGAACCTGCCGCCTCAAGTTCAACAGGTTACATATCGTACGTTCTACTGGCGCGGCTGGCCGATTCAGGCGGCTTCCAACTACACCCACACCACGATCAGCAGGGCTACCACTGTTGCGCCGCTGGACTCTGCAGACAAAAAGTATGCCAAGTCAACAATTGTGGTCCAGGTTGGACAGCAGGCCAATAGCACGACGTACAAGTTGCCGGCCGATGGAACGCCCCTTGTAGTCGCCAACCGCAAGGTGGGCTCTACAAACACGATCAAGGGCAATATCGTGCAATGTCGGCCGGTCGAATCTGTGGATAGCTACCAGCCAGGCCAGTACCCGCTGGCGGCCGTTGACGGAGCAGCGTCGACCAAGTGGCAGCCCGAGTATGCGGCCAACGTGAGCTCGCTGACTGTATCGATTCCGCCTGGAAAGACGAAAACGGTCTCTGGCTTTTACTTTGACTGGGCTCAAGCACCGCCGTCCAACGCGACTGTCGTCTTCCACAACAATTCCATCAACAACCCAACCATTTCAAGCTTTGGTGGCAAGGACGCATTCCTCACGGAAATCGACGTCGACCTGTCCAACCCATACAACGCCTCATCCAACGCGGAAACTATTATAATCCCAACGGGCAACACCACGAATTTCACGTTTTCGCACCCTGTCCCGGCGCCTCGGTTCGCAACGCTGTTTGTGCAGGGGAACCAGGCGCTGGATCAGGTTGATTTGCAGTACGGAAATGGCACTGGCGCGACGGTTGCTGAATGGGCTATTCTAGAGTAGATATATATATATTTAATTGTTTGGAATAGAGAACTTTGATCTGTTAGAGTCTTGAAGACTGTCGAGTGCGAGAATTACCGGATTCGGACATCCCGATTAGGAAATCGCCGACTCCGAGTCCGACTCTCGTATTTAACCACGACCACCACTCACTCACTTACTCCATTTATTCAACAATATCAAATTCTGTCTATCATTGAATAGAAAATGCCCTCTGTTCTCATCACAGGCTGCTCCGATGGCGGCATCGGCGCCGCCCTCGCGCACGCCTTCCACTCGGCCGGCCTCGAGGTCTTTGCCACAGCGCGCAGCATCCAGAAAATGACCTCCCTGGCCGACATCCCCGGAATCACACTCCTCAAGCTCGACGTAACAGATCCCAAGAGTATTTCTCTTGCTGTCGACGCCGTCACAGCTGCTACCGCCGATGCCGGTGGACTTGATTATCTAGTAAACAACGCGGGCCAGGGCTATGTGATGCCCATGCTAGACAGCCCAGTGGCAGACCTGCAGGCCATGTTTGATATCAACGTGTGGGGGGCACTGCGCGTCACCCAGGCATTTGCGCCCTTGGTGGTGCGTGCAAAGGGGGTGATTGTGAATAATAGTTCGATTGCGGGTTGTTTAGGGCTGCCTTACCAGGGTTTTCCTCCCCGGATCATAAAATACAGAAACATATGTGGTACATACTGACAGGAAGTGGATGTAGGAGGATACTCGGCATCCAAAGCCGCGCTCGATTTTGTTTCTACAAACCTCAAACTCGAACTGGCCCCGTTTGGCGTGCGCGTCGTGCTGCTGCGCACCGGCAACATCGCCACAAACTGGTTCGACTCTGTGCCAACCTGCAAGCTGCCACGGGAGTCGTTGTACCAGCCTGTGGAAACGCAAATCACAAAAATGGCACAAGGGAAGCATCAGTTCCCGACAATGGATCCAAACGAGTATGCGCGCAGGGTGGTGAGGGATGTGCTTGCGGCGACGCACTCGACGGTAATCTGGCGCGGCGCGCAGGCGAGTACGGTCAAGTGGGCGGTGGCTTGGATGCCGCTGTGGATTTTGGTGAGTGTTGCTTTTATTTCATTCTATCTATTCCTTTTTGGATTTGTACTGATTGTGTAGGAAAAACTGGCTGTGAGGGGTTCTGGGTTGGATGTTTTATAATCATGAGGAGGATTCTCTTTTATCCGATTCGTGGAACTATACAAAATCCCCGGATCGACGTGCAGCTTAGTTTGGCTGCATCTCCGCATTGCCCAACAATACATAAATGGGCCTTTCTTCCAGTTCAATGTAAATTATACTAGGAACACATGTAACTTCTGATAAAGATGCATTTTCGTAACTTCTTCCTCCTCCCCCTAGGGCTTGCGCTCGCCTGCAGCTCCGACGAGGACTGCAGCCTCAATGGCGTCTGCGACAACACCCACACCAACAACACCAAAACCTGTCTCTGTGATCCCGGTTGGATAGGATCAGACTGCGGCGTACTGGACCTGCGCCCAGCAACAAAAAACACAGGCTACAACCGCACCGCCGAGGGCATCTCGTCCTGGGGCGCCACCATCCTTCGCGATCCCTCGCACCAGCCTGACGTATTCCACCTGATCCACGCACAGTTTGCCTTTGGATGCGATCTAGACTACTGGACGCCCTACAGCGTTATTGCCCATTCAATCTCAACGACCGGTCCCGAAGGCCCCTACCATTTCCGCGCACAGTTAGTAGACACATTTGCCCACAACCCGACAGTCATCTACAGCGCCGCCGACGCCGCATACGTGCTGGTGCACATTGGCTGTCCCGTCAATGTGTCAACCACCAGCTGCGAGACGGTACAGTTTAGCTGTGGTACCGGAAACACAAACAACGGCGAAAGCGGCATTTCGGCGTGGACGTCGCGCGACCTCGACACCTGGCAGTTTCATGGCCAGGTCATGCCCGGAAACGGGAATGGCACTTGGGACGCCGACACCACGAACCCATCTATCTTCCCTCTTCACGCTGATGGACACAACATGCTCATGGCATACCGCGGCTGTGTCGAAAACTGCGGCGAAGCGCTCGAGCAGATCGGCGTCGCGAGCGCACCCAGCTTCACCGGCCCGTATACGCGTCTGCCAGGACCTGTCTTCCCCGAAAACACTGAAGACCCGCACATCTGGCGCGACAAGCGGGGGAACTGGCATATGCTGGTGCACTCTCTCGAGGCCGGCGGCGGATTCGGGGCTGGACCAAAAGTTGGGCGGCATGCGTATGCGCGAGAATGGGATGGCGAGTGGACGTTTAACAACAGCACGCTGGCGTATAGCACGCATGTTGAATTTACGGATGGCTCGGCGATTGATTTCTCGCGCAGGGAGAGGCCGCAGATATTATTTAGTGAGGATGGGTTGATGAGGCCGTTGTTTTTGTCGAATGGGGTGCAGGAAGCGAATAGTTCGCTGAGCTATACGATTGTGCAGCCGATAGGAAGTACTTGACATCAATTTGAAATTCAATATCAATTATTATAAATTGATATAGCACTGTACATAGAACATATAAGTTGAGTATGAGATGGGTCTATACTATCTACATCTTACTTTGTTAATTACCCTTCAAAACACCCTCTGCAGCCTCTACAAGCATGTCAAATACGCGCTGCGTATACTTTTCTTGCGAGTGCATGTTGCCCGTCACCACGCGAATCGCATAAATCCCAGCAAACGCCGTCGACGTCAGGTACACCTCGCCGCGGGCGCTGATGCGCTCGTACACCTCTTTGGTGAGTGCATTGCACTTTTCATCCACTGCCACCACCTGCTCTTCGCCGTTTGCTATTGTTGTTTTTGTGGCTGGATTGCGCACGCGAAACACTGTCAGCCCATACGCCGGCCGCGTCACAATCTCAAACAGATCCGCGCGGCTGCGGATTCGGTCCGCAAAGAACTCGCCCAGCTGTATGCCCTTGCGAATGAATGCCTTCATCCCGGTCAGCCCGTAACTGCGCATCACGAACCAGATCTTCAAGCTGCGGAAGCGTCGGCCGAGTGAGATCTGCCAGTTGCGGTAGTCGATGACGCTGCCTGTCTCCGAGTAAGGGTTGCGCAGGTATGTCGGCGTGATGTCGAGTGCGTTGGTGAGATCTGTTCGATTCCGGACGAACAAACAACTTCGGTCTGTTAGTGGTCATGTTGACATCGAAAAAGAGGGAAAGAAAAGAAAAGGCATACCTAGCGTCAAAGTTGACGAGCAGCCACTTGTGCATGTTCATATTGAAACTATCAATCCCCTCTGCAAAATCCTGCGCAATATGCTGATACTCGTCTGCAACCAGCGCCGCACCAGCATACGCAGCGTCAATATGCACCCAGATGCGCCGCCAGGACTCCTTCTCGGCCAGCACCGCCTTGAGCTCGGCCACGCGGTCGACCGCGCACGAGTTGGTCGTGCCCATATTGAACGTGATGAAAAACGGGTGCAAGCCGTCGGCCTCGATCTGCTCCAGCACTGCCCGCAGCGCCGGCCCCGTCATCTCCATGTTGTCGGCGAGTCGCGTGGGCACGCTGCGGTACCGGTTTCCCGAGACCAGCGCCGCTTTGGCTATACTGCTGTGCGCCTGATCGCTGGACAGAGCAACGAGTTTTGCTCGGTTCGCGCAGATGCGATCTTCGTACTCGGCCGAGCCATCCTTGACGCCCTCGGCCAGCGTGAGCTCGCGCGCCCGCCGCTCTCGTGCCGCGATCATCATGGTTGCCACGGATTCGCTGGCCGTGCCCTGGATCACGCCGCCGCCACCGTTGGCCGATGTGCTGAGGAAGCAGTCTGGCAGGGCCAGCGCCTTGGCGACCCAGTCCATGATGATGGTCTCCAGCTCTGTGCAGGCCGGCGAGCAGATCCAGTTGAATGCGGGCGCCGTGAACGCCGCCGAGTACATCTCACCCAGAATACTGGGGTACGTCACGGACGCCGGAAAAAACGCCATGAAGTTGGGCGACTGCCAGTGTGTTAGGCCAGGCTGGATCTTGGCCTCAATGTCGGCCTTGATGTCTGCCCATGCTTGCGGTTCGGCCGGCGGGTTTTCTGGGATTAGAGGCCGCAGATACCCTGGTTCAATGCTGGGCAGCACTGGCCGGTCGGGCAGTGTGTCGAAATGGTTGATGACTTGAAATTTATGTTAGTACATGTTTACATATGCAAGAAAAAAAAAGTGACTTTCAGGGAAACGCACTATCATCAATAGCTGCGTGGGCTGCAACGCGAAACTGCTCGCGATCCATGGCGGGGTACACGGATGATGTTATATATCAAAGTTTTATCAAGTATAGAAGATATGCCAGAAGGTCAATAGAAAGGTATAATTATCTTGCCCAAGCTGTATCAATTGAGCCAGTTTCCGGTTCACCAGACCGTGCTTATGTATGGTCCAGAGCAACGTTTGTCGTCGAAGAGAAAAGAAATATCAACGGCGGAAGTTACCGAGGCGGAAATTTCCTTGCAGTGCCGAGCTGACTCAGAACTGCTTATTCCGCGATAGTGGTAAACGATAAACGGTGATGCCTTCTTTTCTTTTCATTTTTTCTCTTTCAATATATTTTATGCTTTATATTTTAAGAATACATAACATTAATGACAGCTCGTAGGGGCAGCTTATTGGTAGTTGGAGAGTGACCTTGCCCGACAGAGACTTGAATCATCCACGCAATTATTCCGCACTGCCATGGTTAAAGTTGCAACTATAAAACTCCCGATCTACGTGATCACCGAAAGGGCGTGACGATACCCAATGCAGAATATGCTCAGGTGTTAATTAATCTTGTAGAACGAGATTCGATTCTATTCGATTCTACCAAATACAGACTAATCGTGGTACCCCTGCTGCTCCTTCATCTCCTGCTCATCCTTCGTCTCATACCGCTCATCATACCACTCCTCCTCCATCTTCTTCCCCCCAATAGTCAGCTGCTGCATGGGCATAAATACAAATAGCAGCCGGCACCAGCTCGAGTCGCTGCGGTTGCGAAACGAGTGCGCTGTGCCACGCTGGATCGCCACGTCGCCCTGCCGCAGCGTGCGTTTCTCGCCGCTGTCCAGCACCAAATCGACCTCACCCTCGAGCACCACGCTGTAGTCCAGAGTGACCGTGCGGTGCATGGGAGTCTCCTTGAGCGGCTGCATGTCGATAACCCGGAACACCGTGCCGTTCTCGGGAGTGATCCCAGGCGGCATGTGCAGACTCGAGTCGTACACGGCTACGTCAAGTTCGTCCTGGCACTGCACGGGGAATGTGTCGGTTGAGTATAGCAGGGCCAACTCGCCGTCCTCTCCAGCCGTGCGAAAAGGTGCACATTCCGGTACCTGGCACGACGAGAGGAAGACTGCTTCGCCATCGTGGTTGTGTGTGGTAATGAAGCGGTGGACCCGAGGGAAGTCTTTTCGACGCTGGTCTACCATTTTCCTGCGACAGCTTGGTGGTGCCTTTATCTTTCTAGATGCAAGGACATTGTTGATTGTTGTAGGTCAAGGATAAATGAGTGTTTGCCTCCGATGACCTCACTATCCGGCTCAGTGCTCAAGGTTCGGACCAGCGTGGCCATATTTGCCATCAGTTGAAAGAAATGCAATTAGTCCATCATAACAGCGGCATCACTCAGGTCAGTAAACAGTCCCATCCACTCTTCAGCACTGGCCGCCATGGGGGCACAGCTGTCTAGCAACTCGGACCACGTATTTTCCAAACAAATATTGTCACCTTCTGTAATATGAAACGGGTCCGCAGCGACTTCCCCGGAGACCTGGGCTTCAGATTGAAAGACGGTCTCAGTCTTATCAACTCGTTTCTGGGGCTCTATATTTGATGGTCTCCAGTAGCGCTGTAAAACCTCCATCATCGCGTTGATGCCCTCGCGCACAATGCCAGAGTACCGCTGCGCCTTGTCGAGCATTCGGCACGCATCCATCACCTCCTCTCGTCGTTTGTCCGCCAGTATGTCGTCCCAATTAAAACACATGTCCATCATGAGGAACACAGCAGACATGAAGACATGATGCATGACAAACCAGACCAGAGAACTTCCCGGTATAGACTCAATCTCGGCATCCATGATCCGTTTGACCTCAATAACGCGCCGTGCAGACTGTAGACACCGCACATGCGAGTACGAGTAGGCCGCATCGTGCGCTCCACGGATGAAATAATACCGATGTAGCCGGCAGATGCGAGCATTAAATGCCTGCTGGAGAAGTAGTCGCTGCCAGGATAGTTGCGGACAGTCTTTGTACAGTTGTGCGTATTTGCGGCGGCTACCGCTGTCCAGGCGGAAGAAATCGGGTATCTGTTTGTAGACTTGGTCGAGTCTTCGATCAAGCTCTATTATCTTCGAATACTCTATTTCCGTTCCTTGGAAATGCTCGTTGCCTGTTTCGTCGACGATTTCTCGGCATACTACGGCTAATTTTATGCGCGCGAGGGCATAGGACATCTTCTTGGTAGGCGTGCTCTCTGGCAAAGCGGCTCCATGGTCGATTTGCCCAATGTCCTCGTCTCGAATATTCACTGGTAAATAGACTGACATGTGAGACGGGTGGATAAAGTAAGTGTATTCTTGAGGACCGCTCAAGAAAGCCAATAACCTTCTGCAATTAGCCATGTTTCTCTATTTCAATAATATCAATCGATATTGTAACATACCAGTCATAAGAAGCCAGTTGCCACCACAGTCTGCGCTTCAGCTCCACTTCCACCGAATCGTACCCATGTTTTTTTCTGTATTGTTTATTCTGAATGGTGTCGGTCCGATGGAGCCCCAGTTGCATGGCCTGGCTGACGATCGTCGCATGAATGAAATAAGCACGAATTGACGAATCCTGCCCTATATTGGAAACGCAGTGGCTAATTATGATGGTAGCCTGCAGTCCTTCAATCGTCGGATACGTCATGTAGTTTCCCTGCGTCAAAGCAGCTCCAGTCAAAGCAGTATACTCGCGGCTCCGCTTCTCGGCCTCCTTGGAAGGCTGCGTAGACTCAACACTTCGAAAGTAGTGCGAGGCTGCAGCGATGCTGAAAAGAAGAGCGAGATGGTTTAGATTCACAGTCGATTGATTGTGGACGTTCTGGTAAATTTCATTGAACTGGGATATGGTTCGGCTGGGAATGATTACATGATAGACAAAGTCCATGCACTCGATGTAGTGATTGAGCATCTCCATGGCTTCAGGTTCTCGTGGCAAAAAGGCAGTTAACGGTGTGGGCAAAGAGGCAGGCTTGGGCATCAGCCTGTCTTTTAATGATGTTGGCAGCACGTCGGGTATGCGTGAGCCCATAACAATTGTCTCGAGCCAGTCGGCTGTTTGCTCATGCTCGCTGGATTCACGAAGCCTTCGCTCAGTTTTGACTGACTCAATGCGTTTGGATATACCGGAGTGTCTTTCCGTCTGTGGAGAGGGTGGGTACACAGGTTGATGATCTTGACGAGTTTGGTGATTATCATGAGGGGGAGGAGGACAAAGAGCAACAGGAGGAGGAAGAGCAGAATGGGGCAGTGGATTATGCACTGCGCTGTTGGTATACTCACACTCGATACGTCGTGCGTGACAATTGGAGCATGGCTGTTGTCTATCACATTTGAGCTTCTTCGCGCGACATGTTTGACATGAGACCGGGTCTTGCCTGCGAGCTCGTTTTCTCGTCGCATCAGACCCGTCCAGGTCGTCTTTTCTTTTTGTGGGCATCATACTCAAAAAGTTGACTCTGAGATAAGCACAAATGATGTGTTGGAGGGAAGAAAGAGGAAAATTGAAGGTGTGGGTTGATGATTCTCGGAGGGAAGGCGCCAGATTTCCTGTTTCGGTTTGGCGCCTCGGACGCTCCGTGGACAGTCCGGAGCAGACAACAAGAACACATTAACAACATACTGTAATGGACACTCCGATGGACACTCCGGGCTATTTTTGAGAGCAAAAACAGAAAAAGGAGTTTTCAAAAATGGCCTATATAATGGGCCCCCCTCCGAGAGGGAAAGGTAACCATCTTCATTTTTCTATCCTATAGACAACATCACCAACATCCACGATGGACGACTCGAAAGAGACACGCAATTCGACCCCTACCTCAGAGTCTCCTAAAAATTGTGATGAAGCACCTCCCCCTGTCACCCACGAGTTTACGTAAGTTCTCTCGACACCAAATCTCAGCATGGTTCCTAACATCACTATAGGACCCGGGCCACTTTAGCGCTGATCGGCGCATCAGGAGCGACGTTTTGCACTGTCGGTTTCCAGAATTCATTCGGTGTTTTCCAGACGTATTACGCTGAGAGCCTGTTGCCAGATGAATCAGACTCAAGCATTGGATGGATAGGAGCCATCAACATATTCATCCTGTTCGCCGGGTCACTCATCACGGGTCGTATCCTCGACCTGTTTGGGCCAACAGTAGGTCAACAACAATTGAACAGCTGGACTTTTAATGTGTTTATAGCTAATAAATGATAGTTAATGTTCCAGATAGGCGCTATAGTGAACGTATTCTCCCTGATGATGATGTCGCTCTGTCGCAAGTATTGGGAACTCATCCTCGCCCAGGGTGTGCTACTCGGAATCGGAAATTCTTTTCTAGTATGCCCTGCTATTGCACTTGTCGGGCAGTATTTTACGAAGAGGCGAGCTGTAGCTATTGGCATTACAATCGGCGGTTCCTCTCTCGGAGGCGTGATCTGGCCCATTGTCGTACATGAGTTAATGCAAAAACCCAACATCGGCTTTCCCTGGACAATGAGGATTTCAGGATTCATCATGCTCCCAATACTGGCTATCTCATCTATCATTGCACGCCCTCCTCTAGCGTCAAATCCTGCAAATGATCAAGCCCCACAACAGAAACCGGCAAGCCCAGCATGGGACTGGTCAGTTTTACACAGAAAAATGCTGATCACTGCATCCGGGTTTTTCTTCATCTACTTTGGCATGTTCTCGCCCTTTTTCTTCATCACAAGCTATGCCGTTCAACACGGGTTCAACTCCAACCTGGCATTTTACACCGTCTCTATGGTCAATGGTGCATCGCTCTTTGGTCGCATTCTTCCTGGGATGGTAGCAGATCGATATGGAAAGTTTAACCTATGCATCATCATGGTAGTTCTTTCGGGAATCATTGCTTTGTGTTGGACAAAAGTTACCTCGGTGGCAGGACTGGTTATTTTCTCTCTTGCTTATGGGTTTTGCTCAGGAGTAAGTCTGCTACCCTGGATTCTATCTATACATAGCAGCTTACATGTTACCACAGGGAATTCTGTCATTGCAACCAGCATGTGCGGCGCAGGTGGCTACCCCAAAAACTATTGGCACTGCAGTGGGATTAATTTTGGCCGCTGCTTCACTTCCGTGAGTACAGAATCTTCTATTGCCATGATCTTGTGCTAACTTCTCGCAGTGCGCTTGCCGGTACGCCTGTCAGTGGTGCCCTGATTGACAAGTACGGCTACCTGTCCTTGTCAATATACAGCGGTGTGAGCTTACTGGTTGGGTCGCTGTGGTTGATAATGGCGAGGCTGGCCCAGAACCCTAAGTTAATTGCTGTTGTATGAGTCTGATCATGCACACCTAATTGCAGCCCAAAAACTAGGGAATTAATTGTAAAATTTTACTTGGTATAGACTAAATGGATTAATAAACTTTTTTTTTTCTTTTTTTCTTTGATACTTTCTTTGAACAGTGGGGTATTCGGTGAAATATTTGATTTAGTCACATATGCAATGCTAATTACACAGCTTCAACCGCCTTTTCAAGAAAAGACATTAAAATATACAAATCTATCATGCACTCTTCCAACACGGCAACCACTGCTTCAACGCCTTGGTGAAAAACGCCCTCGACTTGGCGCCCTCCTCAAAATCCATATTGAAATCAAAACAATGCATCGCATTCTTCATCACATACCCGAATAAGTCCCGTTTCGCCGTCTTGCGGTTACACCGAGGCACATCTGTCCGGAACGTCACAAAGTTCGGCGCAAAAGCCTCCGTTGATAGCGGCGACAGAGTGAGCCATGGATCAAACTCGCCGCCAGACCAATATGTATTTGAGGGTCGGATTGTCCATCCTCCGGTCTGCTTGTTCATCTCCTCAACAGCTGGGGATGCCGGCAGAGCACCGCTTTTTATGGCGCCGGGGAACTGGCGGCTGCATACTTCTTGGCTGTACGCCAGGGTCTGATGTACAGACAAAAGAGCGTGCGAGGCATTAGGCACGATGTTATCTTGTTGGAAGAAGCCAAACTGTGAGCAGTATTGCCACATCCAGCTGATTCCGTCGGGGTCACTGAACCGAGCGCCCAGATCGCAGGACCCAGGGTCAGATCCAGACTTGCTGCAGTCTGTGCCGGTGTACGAATTGACGACGGGAACAAGCTGAGGCCACGCCGCAAGACGTTCGGTCACGGCTTTGTTACCTATGAAAGGAGCCCAGCCAGTCGACGGGGCAGATGTCGGAAGTGTCCCGTTTGGCGACGCGCTCATGCTATCATTGCCCTGTCTTCTTCCCAGGTCCCGCGACCTTTTCGCTCTTGATACGGTGGCTGTCGGCGTTGGTGGTGCGTTCGGCACAGCCTCCAACCAGTCACACAGCGAGCCCAAGCCCATCTCTCCTCCCCCCATACCATACCACTGGAAAGTGCTGTACATATACGCCAAAGCCGCAGTGAAATCACCGTCTGAATTCTGCACCGCCCCATCTCCCAGAAACAATGCCTTGACAGCATTACTCGCAGAGCCATTCCGAGCGAGTTGCGAATCCACATATCTCATGGCAGCATTCAGATCATGCGCACAGCCCTCGTACCCATTCCCAACCATTCCGCGGTATACCTGCTCAAAATAAATCCCCATGTCGAGCTGCGCTTGAACAGGTGCGGACGAGGCATAGGAAGCGTAGATTGTCCCTGGGAATTCATTCCGGGTAAACGCAGACCTCATGCCGGAATATGACCCACCAAGCATAACCCACGGCGTGCCCTTGGGCGATAGATCTTGGTATGGGATATCTGATACATTGAAACTGTTCGCAAAGTGTGGGATATCGGCGATTGCCTGGTGGTGTGTAAGATATTTGAAATCGTCGATCGGTGTCTCAACGCCTACTGGGCTCGTCGGGAAAGATTTTCCATAATATCTACCCGACTATTAGTTTTTGGCAGATTTGATATCAAGAGAAATGAAGTAATACCTGTGCTCCCAAATAATTCCGACACCTCCAAACTCTTTTAAAAGGCTTCCCACAAAAGTTGAGTCGTTAGACAACATAGATTGCGCCGTACTATACGCCGACGACTCGCCGACATCATATACAAAGACGGGTCCTCCGGACTTGTAGTATTTTGTTGACACCCAATACCTGTTTTCATATGTACCACGAGTGTGATTGTCATGATCAATCGGTATCTGGCGTAACTGTTAGAAATATATAAGATATAAAAGGGGAAGAAACAACATACCGAGGCATATTTCGTCGGAATCGACTGCGAGCTTGTCTTCTCAAGGGTCCTGTGGAAATTCGCGGTGTCCAAGAGCACTGTGTCTGCATCCAACCCTAGGGCAGCTGCCAGGTGCAGGTCGCGAGATCGCGGGCTGTTCAGGTAGCTAATGGCCGAAACATGCTGGGCCAAAATGAAAAGACAAGCACTTGAAAGTGCCAGTAAATCTAATGATCTCATTTTCGTTCCATCAATGATTTTCTTATGTCTCTATTCAAGATGTCATGCCAGAAGCAAAATTTCGGAATAGAAAACACATGCTTCAATAACAAATCTTAAACATAGAGATCAGACCTCTGTTAGTCTCGTCTCTCCATTGCACCTTTGCGGAAAGCAGACCATATGCGGAAACAGTAAACGTAAATAAGCCAAAAAATTAAGCCACAAGATAACGATCAGGGTGTATACATTTGTTGTTCGACGCTGCTTTGAGCGTGGAATCCAAGGATGCTGGCCATCACCGTCCATAACCCGGACCTGGGACGCCTAGATCCACCCCGGAGAATGACTTGCAGGCACATGGCGATATGTCCCCGCTGTGCAACACAGGATATACTATGTAGGTACGTATTAGGAGATGTCATAGGAGATGGGGATATCGCACCGCAGTTCACAAATTTGCCGAGGCTGTTTTCGTCATCGGCATCGATGAAGGAAGCAAGGGGTGGTGTTGGGATTGCCTGTTTGGTAATGGGCTGGATTTGTGAAGGGAGGTGGGATAACTAATTAGGTCTACTGATACTGAGGAATGTTGCAACCGATAGATATTGTCTGTTTACGTATTTACAACTAGAATCAGAGAGTTAAGATTCCACCTGACTTTTATAAATTAATCAATTGATTTACATATGTTTTCATAAAAAGCCCACCGGCAATGATAATTAGTAGAACAACCATACCCATCCGTGCAACTAGAGCCCAGATTATAGTGATTATTCATTACAAACATCTGTGGCAATTCTAGGAACACTCCTGAGGACATTCCAGCACGAGGCTAGATACGAGTCAACTATGCAGCGGCAACAAGCAGCGGCTTCTCCGTCTTAAGTGTACTTCCGGCCACGTACTATTGTAGATCAGGTATGCACAACTGAAAAGCACCAACAAAACACTTTATGTCTATGTATCAATAATATCTATCTACCGCCTCTGATGCACCAGTCTACCCGCAACCCAAACAGACTTCACATTGCGATCATCACCACTCCACACCCACTTTGCAATCTTCTCCTCCCAGCTCTCCCACCCAAACAGGTCAATATTACCCAAGTCCTGGTTTAAATCATCTCGGATATCGTCATTATTGCCTACTCCGGGCCCGAGTTCAATCAACTGTGCGTCAAAGAACATGCCCTTGTCGAACCCACCGATCTGGTCGGCCATGTCGACGACATGAGCACCTCCTCTCGTTGCCAGATATAGAGCTTCTTCGACACTGAGATTTTCTCGACCAGTCGTTCCTGTCGATTGGCTTGTGACCAGCCGTGACACAAGGCAGGCCTGGCGGGCCGATTCCAAAATACTAGGTGAATACCCCCCGCTGACATCAGTGCCCAAACCAGCAACAATCCCATCATCAAGCAACGTCCGCACGGGACAGAGCCCAGAACCAAGGGCATTATTAGATGCCGGACAGTGTGATACTTTTGCATTACGCGATTTAACCAATGCACGCTCTTCCGCAGTCAGATGCACCGCATGAGCAAGAATCGTTCGCGGCGTCAAAAGGCCCGCATCATCGTAAACCTGCGCATAGCTAGATCCCGCAAAAAGCTCCTTGACCAGAGCCACTTCGCTCTTATTCTCCGAGATATGCGTTTGAATATGCAACGACGGAGTATACGATGCCGCGAGCTGCCCAAGCCCAGCTAGGGCATCACAAGAACACGTCGGCGCAAACCGCGGCGTGACGATGGGAGCAATCAGCTTTCCCTTGGGATCCAAGTTTTTCACATAGTCAATAACGGTCTGGGTAGCTGAGATGGATTCCGCGCTTGACTCGTCGTGATAATCCTCCGGGCAAAAAGCGGGATTGTCCATGCACACGCGCCCGATGAAAGCGCGCTGGCCGCGCTGGTGGCACAGGGAGGCGAGCAGACATGTTGCTGGGACATGTATCGTAGCGTAGTAGGCAGCAGTTGTAGTGCCATGCGAGAGTGTGCGTGAGATGACCCGGTTGTATACTGTGTGCGCCTTAGGGGGCGCTGAATCGGATGACGAATCTGTGCCAAAGGACTTTTCCATGGGGAATGTGTACTTTTGCAGCCAGTCTAGTAGCGTAGAGGACCCAAAAATCCCCGCATTGGGGTATTGAGAGGCGTGGATATGTGTATCTATCCTTGTTGGTAAGCATGTTGTTAACCAGCATCGTGTAGGTTACGAATAACAATACCTATGAAACCCGGAAAGAAAAACCCATTTCTCTCCCGGCCAGCTCCTCCCTTGACAACCGTCACAGTCTGTTTCTTTGGATCGGCAGATCCATTGACTTGGGAAGATCCAACTATCGTCCACCCATTCCGCTCAATCAGCCTGTGCAGGGCATCTTCGTCATCGCTTCCAACTGTCCAGTCGGACCCTTCAATCCGGCCACTCTGGTTCAGCACCCACAAGGCACCGGTATTTATTTCCAAGGTATGTTTTCCATCTGGCGATACATGGCGCGGTAATTGAATAAATGTGCCGTGGTAGAGAGTATATGTCGCGCCCATTTTCGATGCTCAAAACTCACCAAGTGAGAAAGTGAGTTATCGAGCTAATGGCTATAATACAAAACCGGCACTGGTAACGGTTCACAAGATATGAAGAAACTAGTGGAACACCCTGGATTAAACTGTAATCTTTAAAAAGAATGAAGAGACAGCAAGTCTAGACGGAGATTGATGTCTATCTGCGTTAATGTTATCGATTGTTTGCCCCACCGACACTCCCCGCACGCAGTCAGTGTGTTTGTTATCAGTCGCTAACCGGAAAATTCGACAAGAAAGGGGAAAAGAGAAGGAAAAAGAGCAAACAGCAAACAAACCGAAAGAAAAGAGTCCAGCCAGCGGGCTATATACTGCATTTCCATGGTCGGACCCGCCCAGCATAGACGCTACGACGGCATCGGCCGCCTCCGACAGGGGAGAAAGAGAAATAGCCTCGCAGTGGCGGGGTAGTTAGACCATGAGTTAAATTTTAGCATAGACAGAATAGAACGTAGTATCTCTGGTTTATTATATCTCTTCGTTTATATACAAAAATCTTCGGTTGGTTGTCTCATGCATTCGTTGAAATTAATACCAATAAATCCACTGTAATGTTGAAACAGGTGGACTTCAAGCAACGCTAGTCTATCTTGCAGACTTGAACAGATATTATGAAAAAAAAAAAAAAAAAAAAAAAAAAAAATAAGAAATGCCTCCCAAACCATGCAGGTTGAACTTCC
The DNA here is from genome assembly GCA_000985935.1 of Talaromyces islandicus. Classification (NCBI taxonomy): domain Eukaryota; kingdom Fungi; phylum Ascomycota; class Eurotiomycetes; order Eurotiales; family Trichocomaceae; genus Talaromyces; species Talaromyces islandicus. Next base: position 582,456 of record CVMT01000005.1, on the reverse strand, counting down.
AAACGCCGGGAACTTGCAAACAAACAAAAAATCGACAACGTGAATTGGGTATCTTAATTTACGTGGTGTCCTCAACTGGTCCGCACGTACAGAAAAGATTCTGATCACCAAAAGCTGCAGCAATAATTAGCATATACACATGAACAGGCAGATAAGAATAACTCACCATCGTCAACTCGGGTCACCGAGGGCCAAAACTTCTTCTCCTCCAGCCACGGCAGAGGGTAGGCTGCCTTCTCGCGCGTATACGGCCGGTTCCATTCAGTGGCCAACAAGTCACGCTGGGTGTGAGGGGCGTTCTTCAAAACATTGCCTTCGCGCGGCTGCTCGCCGCTTTCAACTGCCGCGATCTCCTGACGAATGGAAATAAGTGCGTCACAGAATCGGTCCAGTTCGGCTTTGTTCTCTGACTCCGTGGGTTCGATCATGAGAGTGTTGGAAACGGGCCATGACATTGTCGGCGCGTGGAAGCCGTAGTCTTGCAACCGCTTGGCGATGTCGATGGCTTCGATGCCGCAAGTCTCCTTGAAGTGGCGGGCGTCTAGAATGAACTCGTGCGCGCATCGGCCATTGTCGTTGGTGTACAGAATTGGGTAGTGGTTCTTGAGACGAGCAAGAATGTAGTTGGCGTTAAGCAGGGTGATCTTGGTAGAGTGCGTGAGACCGACCGAGCCCATCATGTTGATGTAGTTGAATGTGATCGGAAGAAGACTGGCGCTTCCCCATGGAGCAGCGCTGATGGGAGGAGATGACAACTCGGATCGCCTGGACTGCAGAGCCTCACTTGACGGGTGCGATGGAAGGAATGGACGCAGATGCTCGGCAACGCCAATGGGACCCACGCCAGGACCACCTCCGCCATGAGGGATACAGAAGGTCTTGTGGAGATTCAGATGGCAAACATCAGCGCCGATCTCTCCGGGCGAGCACAGCCCGATCTGGGCGTTCATGTTGGCACCGTCCATGTAGACCTGACCGCCGAATTGGTGGACAATGTTGCAGACCTCCTTAACACCGGGCTCAAAGACGCCATATGTACTTGGGTATGTAATCATGATGGCCGCCAGGTCATCCTTGTGCTTTTCACACTTGGCTCGGAGATCTTCAATATCGAGGTTACCCGTCTTGGTGTCACACTTGATAGGCACGACTTTCATGCCAGCCATAGCGGCGCTGGCAGGGTTGGTTCCATGTGCTGAGACAGGAATCAAGCAGATGTTCCTGTTTCCTCCAGATACAGATTCCTGGTACTTCTTAATCACTCGCAGACCAGCAAACTCTCCCTGTGCACCAGAGTTTGGTTGAACGGTAACCTCGGCCATTCCCGTGATATCGGCAAGTTGTTGCTCAGTGTCACTGATAAGTTGAGTGTATCCCTCAACGGTGTCTGCTGGCATGAAAGGGTGGATCTGCGAAAACTCAGGCCAAGAAACCGGGATCATTTCCGAGGTGGCATTAAGCTTCATGGTGCAAGACCCAAGAGGGATCATCGAGTGAACTAGCGACAAGTCTTTCGATTGCAGATGGTAAATGTATCGCAGCATACCAGTCTCCGAGTGGTATGAGTTGAAAACAGGGTGTGTGAGGTATGAAGACGTACGCTCCAGGGGTGCTGGAATTCTGACAGGAGAGATAGCAGTGTTGACCGAGACATCGCCTTTAGAAACTTGCGAAGCAAAGACTTGTAGGATCGAATGCAGTTCGTCTCTGCCGACTGTTTCATCCAGAGACAGAGCAATTTTGTTGGCGTCGACTTGGCGGAAGAAAATTTTCGACGATTTTGCGGATGCCAAAAGAGCCTCGGCAGAACTACTGTCTGGCAGTTCAACGGTGATAGTGTCAAACAGAACCCCTTGGTCAGAAGTATTGCTGCGCACAGGAACGTTGAATCCCAACTCTTGTATCTTCTCACGGAGCAGAGCGGTCATGGCCATGATACGTTGAGCAATGACCTTGAGGCCCTGGGGCCCGTGATAGATAGCATACATGGCACTCATATTGGCGAGAAGCGCCTGGGCTGTGCAAATGTTGCTGGTTGCCTTTTCACGACGAATGTGCTGCTCTCGGGTCTGCAACGCCAGTCTGAGCGCCCGATTGCCCAGTCGGTCTTTCGATACACCCACAAGACGTCCGGGGATCTTTCGCTGATGCTTGGCTGTGCAAGCAAAGAAAGCCGCGTGAGGGCCACCGAAGCCCATCGGCACACCAAAGCGCTGGGCGCTTCCGAATGCGATATCAGCTCCGAATTCGCCGGGGGCTTTGAGAACCGTCAACGCTAGAAGATCTGTGGCGACCGAGAATGTAGCACCGAGCTTGTGGATTTCTTCTCCCAATGCGCTAAAATCGAGAACGCCACCCTGAGTATCAGGATATTGGGCAAGAACACCGATCAGGTTGTCGCCCTGTTCCTTAACCAGCTTGAAATCGTCGGCGGTGACATCACCAACAACCAAGTTGATGCCAAACCCTTCAGCACGGGAGCGCATAACAGCAATAGTCTGTTCATGGCAAAGATGGGAAATCACAAACGACTTTCCAGCTTTCTTTTGTCTGGAAGTAGGGAGAGTGGCCAAAGACATGGTCATAGCCTCGGCTGCGGCAGTGGCTTCGTCAAGCACCGAGGCATTGGCGACAGGCAATCCGGTAAGATCAGCAGTTAAAGTCTGGAAATTCAGCAGGGATTCCAAACGGCCCTGGCTAATCTCAGCCTGATACGGAGTGTAACTCGTGTACCATGCCGGGTTTTCAAGGATGTTTCTGAGAATCACCGGAGGAACGATGGTCGGATAGTAACCGGCGCCAATATACGACTTCCCGACCTTGCTAATCTGCTGTCGGTATTCATCGAGAAGCTTCAGCATATCACTCTCACCAAGTCCGCCATCAATGGGGTCCCGGTATAGGTGTGGCGCGGCGCGCGGAGAAGTCACGGAAAGGTCCTTTTTCGACAGAATATCGGCCGGAAGCACCTGCTTGACAAACTCGTCTAGCGAAGCCACTGGCGGATCAAGCGCCGCCAGCATTTCTTTTGCTGCATCTGGCGATGGTCCAATGTGACGCCGGGGAAAAGTGTCCAGGGGTTGAAACAGATCGCGCGGGTTCGGGTCTCCATGGTCCTCCAGGGCACTGGTGTAGACCGCGCGCCGGCTTGAAGGAGCAGGCTCTTGCTGTGGAGTCCGGAGACAACTGCTCAATGTCGAAAAGGACGAAACCTGTGTTGTTGTTCGCGGTGCTGCAATTCCACGAAAACGCGATGCTCGTGAGAGATGGCGACCTGCAGCGCGTGTAGCCAAAGAGAGCGCCATCGCGGCTTATCTCTTATCGAGGAATGAGGGGATCGCCCAATACTCCCAATGGCGCTTGATTCTGGATGGGGTTCTAAGGACGTAGTTTTGAATTGAAGAAAAAAAGAAAGAAAAATGAAAACAAGACTGAAAACACGGTGAAAGGAGAGAGAAAAAAAAAGATTGTGCGACTTGAGCTCGAGCGAGCCCGACCTGTGAAGCTGGGTTTTCGTGTTTGATAAGGGAAGCGTCCGCGGCGGGCAGGGCAGGCAGTGCGTATTGTCACCGCTCTGTAATTGTACGTGGCGCTTGGCGCTGGTGCACCACCGTTTCCCTCGGCAAAGACTCGCACCAGCCAACCAGACCCCACGGCTTATCACGATCGATGTCATGAATGCGTCGCTCCGGTATTCGTAATACACGTCCGTTTCGCTGATAAGATAACGATTCCCGCGGGAAAGCTGCTCAGGCGGGAAAAGTCTTTTTTTTTCCTCTCGGTCTCCGATATGAGCATATATGACTGGCTACCATTCTTTTGACATGTATCATTGCTCCGGAATCGGGTTCTTCTCTACCTCGGGAATTGAGTTTTTCTAGATATAGAAAGGTCTGGACCGGTGGTTCTGGCTTCTTGTTCTTACGATTCACGGGTTAAATTAGGGCTAGGAACGATTATCCCGACTGCTTCAATGAACCAAACAACTCGACCATTCTCATCAGCTTGCTCCTGAATACTAGCCAACAATTGCTGTGCCTCGTCCCCCGATTTCTTCTTTTTTCCAGCCGACTGCTTTCTCTCTGCATGGGTCCCACGAGAACCACAAAACCGAGCCCCACAAACGCTATATTAATAGGAATTGGATCATATCCCCGTAGAGATCTCCGGGTGAGACCCTCAATGGTCGTCTGCGAAAAGATCAATTGATGATTACGCCAGATATACAAAATTATGACTCCGTAGACCCGGCCAAATGTAGCAAAGCCAAACAGTTTGGTGACATAGTCACTAAATAGTATCTTAGGGGAAAGACACAAAGATGACTTGCGCACGATATTGTCGAGTAGTTCAATAGCCGGAGCAGCACGAATATATGTATGTGGTGTAACATTAAAGCACCGACCCATAGATACGGTAAGCAATCAATTGATTAAATACCCTTGTTACAATAGTCGACACCGCAATCAGCGCCAACGTTTGTGCCACGCTCAGGTTATCCAGCAAAGGTGTTGACAGTATCCGCCAATTGGCAATGCAGCATAAAAAAACCGCTGACCGCGTTCAAAATGTTGGCTTGAAGCGCCGAGTTCAACATACAGATCCTGAGCAAAAAGCAAATAAGTATAGTCCAATTCCCCCCAAAAATCCCAGTTGACAGCCGAAAGAAGACAGGTGTTATAGAAACCTGTCACAGAACAACATCGCTCCTCCACCAGCGAGTAACCTACACTGACTTTAGCATCTCCAGTCAATGTAATATGAGTCGTGATAGGCCGCAGCAGGATGCAATTTGCCCAGAAAAAATCTGCTCCTATTGTGATCGCACGTTTGCCCGCACAGAACATCTGACTCGGCGTGGACCCTCACGTAGGTGCCCCAATGCCTGTTTTATTCGTTAGATCTAATGTTGTATTAGGTCGTAATGAGAGCCCATTCAGTTGTACAGAATGCCATCTCGCTTTTACCCGGAAAGATATGCTTAAGAGGCATCAGTTGCGATGCCACAGCCAACATCCCTCTCCAGGTGCTTCCAACTGGGACCGAGAGTCCCAGCGGGCATGGGCGCCGCAACGAATATCCCCAGAGCCCGAAAACACACTGTCCAAATTATAGCAGCAACGTCCCTTCATTTGGCACAGAGCCATTGTTCCAAATCAACGATAGTATTGAACCGTGCTTTTCCGATCTCGCCTTCTCAGCAGTTTCCCAAAATGACCTTTTCAATATCCAAGGTCCCTCGGTCGAGGAACATAGCATGGAAGTTACCCACACCACTTTGTCAATGGGTGGTCCGGCTACAGCTGACTCACTAACAAACAGTCGTCAAGAATCGAATTGGCGGGTGTCTTTTGCGTTGTCAGCTGCTAAAAAGAGCCATTTAGTTGCAGGAATGGAAAGTATAAGTAATATGGGAGGAATTTTCTGTTATTTCAACCATCCTAGCCTTAACTCGTGTAGACGGAGAAAATGTCAATGGCCCTTGCGAAATAGCCAGAGACAGTTTAATTCTAGCCGAAAAGAGGATCCTAGCAGGTTTACCTAGCCCATAACTCCGAAATACGTACCAGTACCAGTTGATGTTTCTCGATGATATTTTTTTTAGGGCTAGCCAGCCCCACCACGCGGTTTATAGTCGCGGTGGACGCGGTGGAGTCGGCGGGGTCGATGGGATAATTACTTTCAGCACTAACGTACATACGTATTTGCTATGACCTCAGATACGATAACGTGAACAATGGCTGTTTACGTTGATACTGAGCATGAACAGTGGCAATAAAGTGATTTATCAATACACACAGCGGCATCTCCACCAAAGTGAGTGTAATAAGAACAAACCACTGAGAGATGAACTGCTCTTTTCAGTTGACATTCTCCGTTCGCCATGTTGAATCTTCTGTTAAACTAAGTTCAACATAGGTAGGCAATTTTAAAAAATGATATCAAGTATTCATTTCGAGAGGCTAACGACATCGCGAGACCTGCATCAAGCACGGTAATGATCTCGGGTCGAAGGTTTGCAAGATATTGCACATGTACATACGTATTTATGTGGCGCAAGGCCAACAATATACAGGTAAATATGAGAAATACGAGACAAAAAAAGAAAGAGAAGAAGAAGAAAAAAGAAAGAACGAACGAATGACACCTATACACAAAAAACTGCGCCACTTCACCTGAACGCAACACCAATGGATTAACAGTACCAACACCTAGCATGCGAAAAAAAAAAAATGAGTCAAATCAGAACGCCTCAATAACTGTGGTAGGATCTCGAATGGGTAGTTCTTTGCCCCTGCAGGTAGCGACGATGACGCCTTCGAAGTTGGAGTAAGCCTGGGCTTCGCCAAATTCCAAAAACGTTGTATATTCGTAGAGCGACACCATGGGCAAGTTGACATTCGAGTTGAGTCTTGTCCACTGGTCCTCTGACTTGACTTCCCACAGCCAAGTGCGGCTGTCAAACGGCAAGGCATCAACAAACGGCGTGCGACAGGCATATCCAAGGGTCCGAAGCGAGTGCGCGGCGCCGGCGATGTGCGAGTAAATAATGGTGCGCCGAACGCTCTCGGCAAACATCCATGCGCGCCAGGGGGTCATGGTGCTCGGCAGCTCCTGTGGCACCTCGGACCACAGCTTTCGCGATAGATGGACGATGATATCATTGAGCTTGTTGAGCGACTGGTCGCTCATGTTGTCATTGGTCAGCTGGATACACTGCGCCAGCACCAGCCCCTGCACGCAGGCCAGCAGTTCTTCGAAATTGGCCGCCTTTTGCGCGGATTGCAACAGCGATAAGGTATGTCTTTGGAGCAACTGATACAGCTTCGCCGAACTCAACCGACCATCTGCGAGACATAAATTACACAAATCACGCATCTCTCGAATGGGCCGCGGCAAGATCTTGCCATACAAGCAAGGGTGGATAAAGGGCGAATGACCCTGCGCGAAAAGGACGGGGGCCTGTTGCACGATGCTAGCAACCATGTGGATGATATCCGGGGTACGGGCTTTCCGAATCTCCATCTCCATAGACGGCGGAATAGAGAGCGAGAAGTAGTTTGAGCACTTGGCCGAGGAATACGAGCCGGTCACCCGCAGCACAATGATATCGTTTCCATTGTTGGCGATGCTGGCTACCTGGTGGTCGGCGGATGATCGAGCGTGATGCGTGGACTTTGTGACACGGTTCTCGGTGGCAGCGCTGGACGACTGGGTTGACAAGGGGATGTTGACGTACTGGCAGCGAACGCCCTTTTTCAGGCAGCGGGTGCACTCTGGGAAGAGCAGGTCGCAGCGCCGCTTGACCTTGACACAGCCCTGGCAGGACCTGCGGAGACTAGTCCCATTCGTGGCCATAGTTGTGACGACAAGTGTTGGGTGGTTTTTGAGTTGTTAATAATAATAATGCACCACGCACGGCGTGTGGAACTGGAGCATTCGGAAATGCAGCGGACAAGGGGAGAAGGAGCCCGCACGTGACGCCCGCCTGCCACTTAAGGTTAGCGGCTGACGCTTTTGGCTTGGTCTCCACGGGAATGGCCTAGAGGGGTTTAGCGTCCACTGTCATGTTGTGCGACACGAGTGAGTATACGGGGGCTTGATTTGGCAGTTAAATTGAATAATAATACCGAGTTAATTATTATTATTATTAACAAGATGATCATTGTTCACGAGAGGTGCATGTAAGTATCTCGTAAATTATACTCCCATACCTGTGTACATTGTACATTGTACAAAAATCCTACATAAAATTTGAACACCAACTCCCTGGTCATGCTAGAACCGGCATTTAGCTTCAACATATGACTGCCCCTACTATTATGTTACGATCTATTTACCATCGATCACGCCTCATATGGCGGAGGTGGATCATGCTCATCTTTGATCGCCGTTGAGCCGCCGCGCAGGGTTTGGGCCTTGGGCCTGGAACTCGGCCCGGCCAGTTCGTCGTCAGTCCACTGCTCGTCATCGCTGGACAATAAATATGGATCATCTATGGGGTCGCTGTCGTCCAGCTGTTCACCAGCCTGTGGTTTATCAGTCTATACTCGATACTCGAGTGCAGGTGTGAGAAAAACAACATACCGCTTCTGCAGCCTTCCAGCCTGGCTCTCGCACAGGAGACAATGCCCGCGGCCGAGCAACCACTGGCGACTCTGCAGAGGCCGAGCTTGTCGGTTTCGCAGCTAACTGATACGTCCTCGGCTTTATGACAACCTCCTCAGTCGTCGTAGTACGGCCAACTAGATCCCCGTTCCTCCATATCCCGTACTTGAGAATCATCCCTTCAAAAGTCGTCTTATCCATAACGCAGTCCATCACATCACAATTCGACAACTTCGACCTGTCAATCCGACTTCTCGTCACAGCGGCATCATCCAGTTGTGTCCGGTCACAATTTGCCCCATCGGCGACGACCGAATTCCGCACCACGCAGCGATTCACCGTGCTCCCACCGAGCACAACACTGTCCTCGAGCTGCGAGCGACTCACGAGCTTAGCGCCCATAAACTTGGTCGCCCCGGCAGTGCTGCGCTCGATTTTGTTTGTCGGTGGCTGCACAGTGCAGTGCTCCAACGTGCTCCTGCTGACAAGCGAGTCCGTGACCGTGCAGTGATCCAGCTTGGACCGGTTGATCTGGGAAGAAAAGAGGGCGGAGCCGTGCACTTGCGAGCTGTACACGTCAATGTGTTTGATCTTTTGCTGCTGCGAATTCTGCCCGCCAACGATGACTGCTACATCCTCCAGTGTCGAGTGCGAGATTGTCGAGGTGCTGATATGATTTGCCGAGCTGAGGTTGACGAAGGAGCTGTCGGAGATGGTGGAGCGCAAGACCTCGGGATGCGCATCCCATATTTCGGGCGTCACGCGGACATTGGCCATGTTGCTCTTGCGTGCTTTTGGGAAGGATGACATTGTGCTACCAGTAAGTGCTGCTCTGTTCTTTGTTTGATCCTTTTATCAATATTATTATTATTATTCAGATGTATTTCGTTGTTATCGTGATTAATGATTCAGCTGTGGTGCAAACCTGGTTATTAATCAGAATATGGATGCCTGAGGCCACGTGATGCCACTAGGTACAAATGCAGTCAGTTTTCAGCCTGACGAGAAACCGCTGGAAATAAATTTAGATAAAAGTTTGTATTCATTGCGCGCGAATGCTGGTTATTGATCAGTCGGCTGGTATGTCTGGTATTTCCAAATCGGGAAATGTCCGGTTATCAAATTGATCCCAACATATGCAACTGTATGAATGAATAGGTGAATCCGCCATGCGTCATTGTCCGAATTTGCTAGCGAATAATTCTTATTATCTGATTATCCGATATTAATTGGCGAGATATATAATGCTATTAACAACATACAAACGCAATCACTGACTATACGCAGTAGCAACGCGTTTGTACACCACCACCGCAGTGCCATCCTTCAAATACTCGCGACGCGGCTCCAGCTTGTATTTGCCCACTGCCGGCGCCGCAACCCACCAGACAAACCAATACACCACCGACGCCGCCAACAGCGCAATACCGACCACCGCATACAGGTAGTATGGCAACGAGGTATCCCCTTTGCCGCCGGGAGGACGCAAAAACGGAGCGACAAGTTGAAAGGCCTGCGCCACCATGAAAAATGCGGCAATGGGCCACCAAACCTTGAAGGGGCGCGGGGTATCGGGTTTCTTCCACCGGAACCAAAACAGACCCAGCACGACGAGGAAATTGATCACGCTGGACGGGTAGCCTTCCAGATCCAGGATGAAGTTGTATGCATCACCAAAGGGGATAGCGACGATGACGATGAAAGAAGGGATAAAGTGAAGCAAGAGGCCCGCCGAGGGAGACCCAAAGGGCCAGCTCGAGGCCCAGAATTTGGGGAAGGGGATGACGCCCTCCTTGGCCAGTTCTTGGTTGACGCGAGATTGGGCAAAGGTGACGGTCATGACGTTTCCGAGGGCGGAGATGGCGACCAAGACACTGTGCGTGTCAGCCTTGTTCGTCTTTATAATACTTTCGCATGAATAACTCACCTGAGAGCGCGCTGGGCAGCAGACCCAAACACCTTGTGCATGAAGAAAGCCGCCACTGTCTGGCCGCTGCTGGCAACTTCTTCCGGCGTCGCCACGGCAAAATAGGCAATATTGGCCAGGAGATAGAGGATACCGCAGATCATCAATCCCAAAGGACCAGCGATTTTGACGGTACGCACGGGGTTTTTGACCTCGTTCAACACGTACATGGCGTTTGACCAGCTACTTTTTGTTAGCCCTTTTTCTCGTCCAAAGAAAAAAATAGTGTAATAACGTACCCGGCATACGAGTTCAAAACCTTGAACAGCGCAGTAGCGTACAGATTGCCCGACGTGGCCGATCCAGCAAAGGCATTGCGAAAGTTTGCATGCGGATCAGGCACGCTCGACACGCCTCCACCAAGTACGACCCAGCCCGTGATGACAATGAACAGCAAGATCACTATCTTGATTACTCCAATCACGTTCATGCCGCGGACGCCCCAGTTCGGGAGGAAAGTGTGCAACAAGGTCACCGAGACAATGACTGCAATGGCAATGCCGCGTTCCTCCCATTCAGTGGCGGTGCGGTTGGCGGCTACGAGGATGTACGAGGCAAAGATAATGCACCCAGAGGCTGGAAAAAGAAGGAAAAAATTTGTTAGTTCCTGGATTTTAAGGTCGCAGTAGAATAGCATTTCCATACCAGTAAACCCAAGCGCAACAGCCTGAACAGCAAACACAATCGTAATGAGAAGTTGCGGCTTTTTGTAGACGGCTTCGAGATAGATCTTCTCTCCACCACTGCGAGGAATCATACACGCAAACTCGAGCCAGACACAGAGACCCGCGGCAGCCAGAAACAGCCCGAGCACCCAGAACATCAGCGAGGCGCCGACACTCCCCAGGCTTTCGGTGACAGAGGCCGGTGTCGAGAAGATACCTGTTCCGATGATGCGGCCGACCCTATGGAACTATAGTAAGAAACCATATATTCATTTTGTCACAAGGTTTTTTTGTTCTCCACATACACCAGAAACGTGGTTGACACGATACCCAAGTGCCGGCCCAGACCTCCCTTGGTGTACTCGTCAAACGCCAGGGCGCCGACGTCGTCAGGCTTTGGCAGCTGGCCATCGTCCACGGAGACGGAGCCTTCTCCAGCCCAAGGCTCGACAGCGCCTTTGGGCTCTTCGTGCACGGAGTCATGGGACGCCATGGTGCAGGCAATTTTCTTGCGAAGAAACTGGATCTAAGAAATCCAGAATCATTCTTGTGACGGGAAAAAGGAAACTTTTTTGTACTTATTTTTTTTTTTTTCCCTTGCTGGTAACACGAAAATGCAGACGCAAGCAGCTGATAACAGCGCGGGCTCCAATTGCGTGCTCTGGGCTAAGGGGGGCCGCCAGACAGTCGCTGATTCGCTTGGGGCCAAACCGACTCGGCGCGCTTTTCTAGAAGGATTGGCATGCAACGCTGCAATGCCTGGAATATGGAGACGAGGCTGCTCTGGGGCGTATATAGAGCAAAAAAGAACATTTCTATCAGGTATTGCGCCATAGCAAGGGGTTCCGCCTGGAGCCCGCGACCTCTGTCTGTCATCAGAGCACGGCTGGGAATAACTCGTCTGCTATAGAATGAGTACCCCGTACTGCCATTGCACATTAAAACAAATAAGATTTTCAGCATTCATGTTCATGCACATCCAGGCTTCTAGCCAAGGCTAAGCTATCGGAAGATCGACATGCTACCGAGATAAGCACATCGAAATATTGCCAACGGATATAGACAGATGGTGGAGTAATTCTATTACAACAAAAAAGAGAATTGAATTAAAAGCATTTCTTTTAAAACAAAAATAACACCAGGAACAGGGACAGGAACAGGGACAGGAACAGGGACAGGGACAGGGACAGAAAAACAAAAACAAAAACAAAAAGGAGATATTCACTATCGATGTGCTATCTCCACGTGATCAGGTGGGACTGGCCACTGGACATACCTTGGCAATAAGAATGAAATCACCAGAAAACGACTATGTATTATTATAAATATTACAGATCATATAAATAGATTATAAAATAATGGCAGTAATGTAATAATAGCATAATATTGTCACCTGTCATGGTGGGCGAATCAGCAAATCCCCGAGCCCCGCGACGTCATGGCGGCTTCCCCACGGTGACGTCGGCGTATAATTCCAACGGTTTTATAGTCCTGCCAGTCCTGTTTCTGACATTCCAGTATAATGAAGTTCAATTTCTACTTTCTTTGATGCATCGTAGTACTCATCACTAGTATGGCCTCCGTCACCATCAACACCCCCGGCAACGGACTGGTGTACAACACCTTCCTTAACAACCAGCTATCCACCCCGAGGCTCTGCATCACCTCTGAGGAAGCTGAATTCGATACGGAAACCATCCGCAACTGGCAGAATGAGGGCTTTGATGTTAGCTACGTTCCGCTAAACAACGGCGGAAAGGATTACATCGGCCGTCTGAACAGCCTCAAAGAGGGACTCCGTGTGGGCGAGCAGTATGCTATCATCGGTGGGTTAGCCAAATAACAAGTCAAAAGATGGGACTGACATGTATAATAAATCCAGCGTATGGAGATGCGGCGGCTGTTTGTCTGGACCACTTCCACAAGCCGACGGCTGGTGCCAGACTCACTGCCCTGATTGCCTACTATCCAACATCCATCCCTGACGCCCGCACACGCTTCCCCCCGAGTCTGAAGGTGCTGGTTCATCTCGCAGGAGATACTATTCAAGTAGTTTCCACACCACAAGTACTTGGCCTGCAATCGAAGAAAAAGCGCGTGGCAACAAGGAAAATCGACCCCGGGGTGGGGATTGGCGACCGCAAGGACATGTCGTACACGGCGTTTACCTATGAATATGTACAGCCGGGATTTGGCGAACATGATATGGATGAGTACAACCACACGGCAGCCGAGCTAGCGTGGAGTCGGTCGTTGGACGTGCTGAGAAGAGTTTTTCGCAAGGAATCTGATCTGGAGCGGCAGTGGGAGATCAACACAGAAAGTAAGTGTGGACGCCTTTCGATTTGAATACAAACTGACTGTACAGGCAAATTCTTCAACGACAGCTTGCTAGACACCATGTCGACATATGTCACGCACAAAAACGCAGCAGTCACATTAGGACCGACCCTCGCCGGCGGTGTGGGCGCCAAGGCCCTTCGGCGCTTCTACGAAAACGACTTTCTCTCCACAAAGCCTCCCTCAATGCGCCTGCGCCTGCTGTCGCGAACGGTGGGGTCGGACCGAGTGGTTGATGAGGTATATACCACATTTGACCACACTCTGGAAATGCCTTGGATGCTCCCCGGCGTTCCGCCGACTGGCAGGCGGGTGGAAGTCATTCTCGTTGCCATTGTCGCCCTCAAGGCAGACAAAATCTTCACAGAACACCTGTACTGGGACCAGGCCAGCGTGCTCATGCAAGTCGGTCTGCTAGACCCGAAATTGGTTCCCCAGGGCGTCGTCAGCGGCGTGAAGAAATTGCCCGTTACCGGCAGAGAATCGGCGCGTCGCATTCTCAACGAGCATCCTGCGCGCGGCGAGGAATACCATCAAAAACTGGTCGCCAGCGCTAGAGCGCCCTCGGCATCAAGCAGCAGCAGCACTCCCAAGCGGCCGAACAGACAGTCCACGAGCAAAAAGCCCGAGCAGCGCAAGACCCAGGCCCACGCCAATGGCGACAATGGCGACAATGACGGGGAATCTTCCAAAGCCAGTGACAATGTTTCAGACGCTGCAAAGTCGCTCAACGGACTGGGCATTAACGACAAGAGTAAGCAGCAGAATATCAACGAGGATGCCAACGAAGGCAGGGATTTTGCCGATAACGAGAGCAACGCTGCTTCGCCGGCGCGCCCTGTGATGGCGGCACGCGTCGAGTCCGAGAAGGTCGAGTAATTTGGCTTCGTGGAGGATAATATTGTAATAGCATTTTTAACTGAAAGTTCTGTCAGAATAATGAATATAATGAATAGGAAGAACGAAGAAGCTTGGTAATCGAAGCAGTCGGAGATATTCACGTAACCCCGCATGCACTAACCTCTTTGGGTGCGCTAATGCACCTGGCTGACAGACGCATCAGGAAACATCCACATCTCTAAATTATTCTTCTTCATTATTAATCCTCATTGATCGAATAACACTTGGAATACGAATTGTTATTCCCGAATCGAGGAACTGGAACGGTATCGCCACCAAGCAGTGCGGCCATCGATGTGATTGGGTACGTGGCGTCACTCATATTTAGACTTCACCGTAGATCAGCAATCGATATTGCCTGATCATGGTTTTTGGATAGACTGAGACTAGACGGCTAGCAGCTAACACCACATAGACTTAGCAGTACTCTAGAGGGACTACTCCAGGTCTCCAACTCCAAGTACACACCATAACTGCCGAGGGGAAACCTGCAACAAAGCGAGCCCCACACGACCGACTAGTATAGCCTCCACCGCAGACAGCAGCGAATCCACAATCTGCGATACCTTGGTAACCTGTCACACGTATGTGAGACGGAAACAAGAATGCGTACCTCCGGGACTTTCAATCATGATTATTCATGGTTGGGGAGGCGACTCCTAACGCCGGCCTTATGTCCAGTCCCGCCAGACTATATATTGCTGGTGCAGCCTACTGCAATTCAATGTTGACCGGATATTGATTGACAGTTGATACTGCACCCATTCAATAATCTACACCATATTGATATTTCCACCAATTCAGCAAAATGAGTCTATGGGAACCGGCTCCTGATCCTCCCACTCCGCTGGGAAAACTGCGCGTGCTGTCGTCGACCGCCGGCATCCACGTCTCGCCACTGGCCCTTGGAGGCATGTCCATCGGCCAGGCGTGGGCGCAGGGAATGGGCTCCATGGACAAAGACGCCTCGTTCAAGCTGCTCGACTACTTTTTCGAATCTGGCGGAAACTTCATCGACACATCCAACAACTACCAAAACGGCGAGTCCGAGGAGTGGATTGGCGAGTGGATGGCCAGCCGCAAGAACCGCGATCGCATGGTGATTGCGACCAAATACACCACAGACTACCAAGGATACGCCCTGGGCAAGGGTAAAGCCACGAACCATATCGGAAACCACCGGCGTTCGCTGCACATGAGTGTACGCGACAGTCTCAAGAAACTGCAGACCGACTACATCGACGTGCTGTACGTGCACTGGTGGGACCACCTCACCTCGATCGAAGAAGTTATGGACTCGCTACACATCCTCGTACAGCAGGGCAAGGTCCTGTATCTGGGCATCTCCGACTCCCCCGCTTGGGTGGTATCGGCCGCCAACTACTACGCGCGCGCCCAGGGCAAGACGCCCTTCTCCGTCTACCAGGGCAAGTGGGGTTTAATGCTGCGCGACTTTGAGCGTGAGATTATCCCAATGGCGCGCCACTTTGGCATGGCGCTGTGCCCCTGGGGCGTGCTGGGCAGCGGCAAGTTCCAGTCGAAAAAGGAGATTGAGGAGCGCAAGGCCAAGGGCGAGACGCTGCGCGCCATGTTCGGCAATGGCGAGCAGACCGAGATCGAAGCCAAGCTGTCCGAGGCCCTGGCCAAGGTGGCCAGTGAACACAACATCGACTCGCTGCAGGCTGTTGCGCTGGCCTATGTGCGCGCAAAGGCACCCCGTGTTATTCCGCTGGTTGGGGGACGCAAGATCGAGCACTTGAAGGGAAATATCCAGGCCCTGGAGATCAGCTTGACGCCGCAGCAGGTCGAGTACCTGGAGAGCGTGCAGCCGTTCGAGCCGGGCTTCCCCAACACCTTCATCGGACCAGACCCTAGAGCCACGGGCACGGTCGGCGGTATCACGGGTGGTGCAGTCAAGCTGGTGATGGACAAGCCCGATCACCAGTACGCCTAGCCATGGATATCAATTTGATATTGAGCTATTTATTTATGATTTTCCTTTTTTTTTTAACGAGATGTGAAGTAAAAATTATGTGTGTATTGTCAAATCAATAGTTATCATTGTCTATAGTAAAAGAAATAATTTTAAACAAAAACCTTGACCTCGCTCTCCTTCAACTTGCCCTCGCTAATCAAGCGCTTGGCCTCCTCCGTGTACGCAGCCTTGACGGCGCCCGCATCAGTACCAGCGCTGCTCAGCTTGGAAGCAAGCGCAGCGAGCTCCTCAGGAGTGATCTTGCCCATGACCGCCTCGACGTCGCCGAGAACAGTGTCGATCTGAGCAGCCGAAGCGTCACCACCCTCGGCAAAATAGTTGACGTCCTTGACACTGGCCTTGAGAACACGCTTGTTCTTCTTGGCAGCGTTCTTGGCAGCCTCCTTGCTCTTCTTGTTTTGCTCGCGCTCCGCCTTGGCCGCCTCTTCGGCTTCTTTCTTCTTGCGCTCTTCTTCAAGACGGGCTTGCTCCTTTTCTTCAGCTAGACGCTTGGCTTCGGCCTCCTTTTCAAGACGTTTCTTGTCCTTGCCGGCGCGCTTGGCTTGACGGAACTTCTTGATACGCTCGTCTCCGGCAAGAGCGTCGTCGACCAGCTTGCGGAGACGGGCAGTGTCCTCAGTCTTCTTCTTGCGGCGAGCGTTGGCGTTCTTGCGCTCGACGTGGCGCTTCTGGTCACGATTCTCGTTGTCATCAGGAACATCCTCGTCGAGATACTCGAAGGTACGCCAGCTGTCGAAGTTGTACCAGAAGTTGTAGAACTCCTCGACATGTTCCTCGGTGCTGTTCTCGTCGCCAATCACAGGAACAGGCTGCTTATTGGAGAAACGGCCCTCAGATTTAAAGACTGGGCCCCACAGCTTGAAGAATTTGCCTTTTTCAACCTGCTTCTTGGTGGGGGGTTCGACATCGGCTGCCTCGTCGACAGAGTCGAATTGACGGCGCTTGGTAGGATCCAGGAGAACCTCGGTGGCCTTTTGGATGCACTTGAAGAAGCTGTCGTTCTCATCGGTCTGGCCCGCAGCGGCTTTCTTGTCGGGGTGGTGGCGGAGCACCTTCTTGCGGTGGGCACGTTTGATCTGTTCGGGAGTGGCCTTGTAGCGGTACTTGCTGAGACCGAGCACAGCGTAGTGGTCTTGGTTCTGTACATCAATTTAGCATGACTGCAAGCATGTAAAAGATTAAAACAGCAAACCAACCTTCCAGTCCTTGGCGTCGCGCTGCAGCATCATCGGGTCCTCGGGCTCGGAGATCTCGTCGTCCTCGTCCTCGTCAACCTTCTTGACGTTCTTCTGCGCCTGGATGCGGTCATCCTCGGAGAAGGTGCGGTTGTGGCGTTTCTACCACAGTCAGCATTGACATTCCTTTCAAGACAGAAAATAAGAGGGAAAAAAATAGCGAGACAAACCCGTCTGGCATGGGCCAAAAAGTGTGGTCCCACAGGCTCGATGTTTCGCTGGGTCGCACTGGACAGAGCAGAGAGAACCTTGTAGTCCTTTTCGGCGCTCCAGCCCTGGGGCAGAGCCGGGAGCGAGATATCGACAGCAGCCATTGTCCTGGTTGAGCAATTCCTTGAAGGAGAAAGAAGGCTGGAAGGAGGGGGAACTTCAGGCTTAATTAATTCCGTCTCACGAAAATTATTTTCCTGCCGGCGGACCCGCTTTGTGGCCGGCAGCCAACCAGCGGCTGTGGATTTCGGAAGTTGAGTCTCTCTCGCCTTTCAGTCATTTGATTCATATATGACTGCCCTCTTTTTTCTCTTTTACATATCACGACCACTTACACAAACCTTCTGCTATAGAATACGAACTGCAGTCTCAATATGGCCACCCCATCCCTCTCAGCCCTGTCCGCCTACCGCCAGGTCCTCCGCGCCACTCGCCTCGCCTTCAGAGGTACGTACAACCAGCTATTGTATTACAGCGAGCCCAGCTAACAATTCTCGAATAACAGACGACTTCAACATCCTCATTGCAGCCCGCGCAGAAGCTCGCAAGCAATTCGACCAACACAAACGAACAGGCGTCGACACCCCGATGCAGATCCAGCATGCCCTCGAGGCGGCCAGTATCCTGAGGCACAACATAGTCCAGGGAGCGCGCGACGCCGAGGATAAAGACGGGAAATGGGGTGAGTTAAAAATCAAAAACTGAAAAAATGGAGCCTTATTTCTGATCGGTCACAGAGCTGCGCATTCACGACGAGATTGAACGAGGTGACAACGATTCGGTCAAGATTGCGGGAAAGAATGTCAAGCTTCACAAGCCTTGCTCGTGAGGGACCAACAGACATTTTAACTTCTCTGTATATATTTACGATTAATTACTTGGCGAGACCCCTGTACCATATCTGAATCAATGCATCTCCATTACTAATTTTGGACTTGGACGAGCAAGTGTTATATTTAATACAAAACGAAATCCAGCACAAACGCCCGCTTATCATAGTATGCACAACCCTTTTGTTTTTATAAAATGAAACATACAAATCAATCCCCAGACAAACTAGCATACTGTACATCCCCACTTCCAGGAGGCGGAGCAACCGTATACGTTGGCTTTTCGGCGGTCTCTGTTGTCTGCCCTGGCGCAGCAATGGCTCGCTGACCAGAGTGAGCTCCGCGACTGGGACCAGCAGCCTGTCGCCCTTCGCGGGCATTCCGTTTGCGTTCTTCGTCCGCCATACTGTCCAGCGGCTTGGGTTTCCCCCATCGTACGCGAAGAGGACAGCCCTTGATGACTGCTTTGCCCTGGCAATGCTGAGCAGCAGCTTCTGCCGACGCACGAGTCGCATAGTTTATGAAAGCACAGTGGGCACGGTGAGAGCAGACGAGCGACCGCAGCTGGCCAAATTCGCCAAAAAAGGTGCGCACCTCGTGTTCCGGAAGGTCATCCTCAACACCGGTGACAAAAAGCGACGTAACCTTGGGGTCTGCAGGCGGTCTGATATCCTCCTCTGATGGCGGGAGTTGAGCAGTAGGAGGAAAAGCACGTCCTCCACGGCCACCGCCTCGCCCACCGCGCCCGCCACGAACCGCGCCTCCTCGTCGAGTGTCGCTGGTGCGGATGGGGCCGGGCCCATTACCGTATGCGTTGCGTCTCGGAGCTTGTTCCGATTGCGATGTGTTTTCTTCCTCTTGTGAGTCCTCAATTCGGCGCGGTTTCCTGTAATATGGCTCGCTGTTGGCCAGCCGCTTGAGCAGCTCGCGGGCCTTTTCGTCTGTCTTTTCATACGCCTCGACGGCGCCGCGGCCTTCTTCAATTTCCTTTTCGTGCTCTTGGGCATAGTATTCTCTGTTAATACCGCTCTGTGGACCAGGCGCGACCATCTTCAAGGCGGCATCGCGCACGACGATCGGTAGGCCAAACGATAGATCCAACATGCAGCATTGGCAGCAGTTTTTCAACCGGGCGCATGTCAGACAAATATTTGTTCTCTTCGTCCGGGCTGTACGATCGGCCTTCCAGCGGAATATCGTAAACGGGCGCGTACACTGATACGTCAATAATTAGTTGCTGCCTACTGGTACTATCAGAAGACAAGAGAGAAAAAAAAAGAAAACTTACAATCTTGCATTCAGCACCGTAGTCTTCTTTGAGCATCTGCACGTACGGGTTCTCGGGGAGACAGTTCTCGCAAACAGAAGGGAAGTCGGTGGTCTCCCATCCTGACCGATTGAGATCTTGCTTGATCTGGGGCGGCATCGTGGATGCCGTCGTCCTAGGGGAAGTAGTGGTTGTCCGCGAGGGTGGAGAGTCGAGATCGCAGCAAATGCCAAGAAGCGATGATAAATTCCTGAGCCTCCGGGCGCCACCTGGCCCTAGTGTGGCTGGTATAATAACGTCACGTGACACAATAAGTCCCGCAGTCACATGCCTGGCCCCAGCAGCCAGTGTGGCGGTGCGGCCTGGGGTTGCCGGAGTCCGCGGGACCCGTGACCGCCCGCAACCCAGCCAATCCCCGCGCGCTGTGTCTCGGATCCCGCGGTCTCCGCCCGGCGAACCTGCCTGCGCGCCCTTTCCCCTGATAGGCCTCGTGCCATGCCCGTGCCAGAAATTATTCCCAGCGCTGCGTCTCCCATCCATTCTTTCCCCCAATTGCTTTAATACACTCGTGTTTCCCCAGGTCAGTGTTTGTCGCTCTCAAGCTAACTGGAGCATTGTCATCCCTGATTGTGCATTCGTTTTCTTTCGACAATTTGTTTCGCCTTTTCTTCCTCTTCAATTCCCGCCACTTTGCCCCCTTTTACGCAAGCGAATTTTTTTTGTTTCACGCCTAAACAATATTTTCGACCATGTCTCCTGCAAAGCTCGAAAAGGAGGATCACGCGCGTGATGCCGCATTCAACAAGGCCATGCATGGCAAGTCCTCCGGCGCCACCGGTGGTTTTGCTGCCATGCGCAACAAGGACGAAAAGGCCCACCAACTGGCCGTCGACGAATACTTCAAACACTGGGACAACAAGGCTGCTGCCGTCGAGACAGAGGAGACTCGCGAGGCCCGACGAGCAGAATATGCTAGTTTGACCCGACAGTGAGTTCCAATGCGCTTCAATTGCATTTTGTCCATTCTAACAGGTCTTGCAGCTACTACAACCTCGCCACTGACCTCTACGAATACGGATGGGGAAGCTCCTTCCACTTCTGCCGCTTCGCCTACGGTGAACCCTTCCACCAGGCCATCGCTCGCCATGAACACTATCTGGCTCATGTCATGGGCCTGAAGGAGGGTATGAAGGTCCTCGACGTTGGCTGCGGTGTCGGTGGACCCGCTCGCGAGATCGTCAAATTCTCCGGCGTCAACGTGGTTGGCTTCAACAACAATGACTACCAGATTGAGCGTGCTACTCGCTATGCTCAACGTGAAGGTCTTGCCGACAAGCTCACTTTCCAGAAGGGTGACTTTATGCAGATGCCCTTCCCCGACAACTCTTTCGATGCTGTTTACGCCATTGAAGCAACGGTGCACGCCCCCAAGCTGGAGGGTGTCTACAGTGAGATTCGCCGAGTCCTTAAGCCTGGCGGTATCTTTGGTGTCTACGAGTGGCTGATGACCGACGAGTACGACAACGACAACCAGGAACACCGTGAGATCCGTCTCGGAATTGAGCAGGGTGATGGTATCTCCAACATGGTCAGAATCTCCGAAGGTCTTGACGCCATAAAAGCTGCTGGGTTCGAGCTCCTGCACCACGAAGATCTGGCTGACCGTGACGACCCTGTCCCGTGGTACTATCCTCTTGCCGGAAACTTCAAGCAGATGCAATCAGTATGGGATTTCCCTACCATTGCCCGTATGACCTGGTGGGGTCGTGGAATTGTCCACCGCTTCGTGGGTGCCCTGGAGACCGTTGGCCTCATGCCAAGGGGCACACAAAAGACTGCCGACAGTCTTGCCCTGGCTGCCGACTGCCTCGTCGCTGGCGGTGAGAAGAAGCTTTTTACCCCTATGTACCTGATGGTTGGCCGGAACCCAGAATAAACTGGCCGAGCCTTTTTATATCTTCTCTTCGCTGCATTAATACCTTTTTTTAATCTCCTTTGTTTGATTTACGATTTTGTTTTGTTTTGCCGCTAAAGAAAACGCCTTGCATTCTTGTGAAGTATTTATTTAGACTCTTTATTCTTTCCTACCGGTGATTATTACGAAAAACCAGGAATTAATGATGAACCATGTTCAATATTCAATCCTTCCTAAGTCTTTTCTTTTCTTTTTTTTTCCCTTAAAAAAAGAAGGTTCGTGATCAATAGACATGGGCAAACAGTGTTGCGAGTTGTATCTAGCTAGGTAAAGTTGCGGGTTCAATTGATGTCTCGTCTGGATTGCCTGCGGACTCTTCTTCATGCTAGATAACCCTCAAATCGCAAAGGATAAAATTGATACATCAACCCCGAGTGATTTCCTCTCCTCTTTCTCTCATTCTTCCTGTGGACCACTGCCCTCCCAAACCATACAAAAAATTAGATCCCCAAGAGCACACGGCCCCTTGCACTTAAGTAGGACCTCAAGAAGCAATATAATTACGAAGGATAGTCCTTGTATAACCACTAAGCTCGTTTTCACGATCCCAGTAAACCTGCCACACCCCCTTCACATCAGTCTCCTTGGCCCAGAAATATTCAATCAGTTGATTGTTAGTGTCCTGGTACAGGGCGTTCGTCTCGTAGAATGTCCACCTGTCGCTGACTGCGCCAGACGGGGTTTTACTTCCAGTAAATCCCATTGGAGCGGAGCTGTCTGGGATGAGGTAGAGCAGGGAACTGTCGGGGAGTGTCACGCCATCTGTTACCGCATTGGCAGATAATGTTCCAGCGGTGGAGGAGAAGCTGACTATTTCAAGGAGCAATATAAGAAACCATATGTATATGTAAAGGAAAGGGGAGCTTACAAGTCACATCAGTGACGACAGACCCGGTCCAAGCGGAGGCGTCACCCAAGTATACGAGGCCTGTGAATATTCCATTGAGTCAGGGAGTAAACAAATATTAATACCCAGGAGGAGCACATACCATCAGCATAGAAGAGCTTTTGCGGAGTGCTAGCTGAAGTTGGAACGCCATAACCGTAGAGGGTAAAAGTATCGTCAGCGTTCACCTGTTCGCTAAGGGCATGCGAAACAGTTTTTCCGGTAAGCAGAAGTGCACCGAAGAGAGCGAATGGGATCTTCATGGTGGATAGAGGTCCGACTGAAGTTTAGAGGTCTAGAATAGCCGTTTCCTCGAGACTCCAAAATTTGACTATTGTGGGACTTTGACGCTTATTTATAGATATTAAGTCTATGCAAAGGAAATTTCTAGCTCGACAAGGCTTGAAAGTAGTATATTATTAATGATTAAAATTTCTTTCAAACCTGACACTTATTTATGGCTGGCCCCAAAAGAGTTGAAAAGGATCTAGTTTCATGACGAAAAAGGTACTATACCGCGCTGCTAGCAAATATCCGGATGGCGTGAATCTTGTCGGGGTTTCAACAACCACAAGTTGGATACCGTAACGCCAGGCTTCAGCAAGACATCTACAAGGGAACAGGCAATATGACACCCCGCCAGCTGTACCCCCGAATAGTGCTAACTTATATAGTAGCAATGTAGGAACTAAAAAGCAAATAAACAAGGAATGGTCTTCTTAGCTAACAGCGTTATTATTGGAGATGGAGGGAACGAGGGTTATGTATTCCAGATGTCTTATATCGCATTCGGTTCAACTGTCGCTTAGGAGAGTATAATGAGATATGGTCTTTACTTTTCTGTGATATGTCCTTTCTGGCGTTAATATCGTGACAAGAAAACTTTTTTTGATTTCAAATTTTAATGGGTGATGTCTATGAGTCTGTTTCTCTGTATTTATTAGGAATCGCCATGCGGTACTTATTATAATAAGTGATAGCTAATACAGATTCTTAAAACATGCTTGGACTATTGTTCGGGAAATCTGGAGATATTACGACTGCATACATGCATGTATTAACCAGGGGATGTCGTCGTTAAGTTTCCAGACCTGATGCTTTTATCGAGTTGAATGCTACATATGTAGTATACTGTATCGTGATTGATGTTGATGAAGTTGTACCAGAAAACACAGATTATGTTTAACCCGGCCCTAGTAAGAGGCTAAAGGGCATGTGGTGCAGTTTACTTCATGTATTGCCTGCTGATTATGGTATTTAATTGTTGTGGCTCTTATTATAGATGTGTAGGAATGAGCCAACTAAAAGAGACTCGGCAGGCTGTAAAGGCTTTGCTACTGAGTATTTGTATTTTTGCGCAAAGTTCGCTGATTAATAATGGTATCAAAGAGCGCGCCGGGAAATCCGTCTCTGCCTCTTGATTCTTGGATTGTAGTAGCACTGTGTTGCAGAGCTTGTATATAGTACGGTGAATAAGATTATGTAGGTTTTACATAGGTGACAATAACCTCTATTCTCATACACTAACTGCATAATGTTAGTTTATCCTTCGATCCGACCCTAGAATTTGATGGACGATTGGTATGTTATTTACGCAATGTGTGTAGTGAAATCACTATTATACTGCACTGTTCAAGTCACTATTAGGTATTATCAATGTGACGCGAGGTGTTCTGCTTGATCACAGGAAAACCTGCAACTCCTAAGTTTTACGCCAAACCTAGTCCAGATAAGACAACCCAAAACAAAAATACGGATCATTATTGACGATCAGGTCTCCGTTCCATCATGATGTCTCTGACGTGGATCAAGGGTCTCAACTACCTTAGAACTACCTCACGCTGATTTAGAAAGTATCTCCCCAATAACCACCCACAATGACATCTCATCAACGATGAAGTCTCAATCAAAGTGCTCTAGAAGATGCTTAAGGGGACAAGGACTTTCTAGATGGCACAACTTTTTAGAAAAATAATTCGATCTCTCAAAAAGAAAATATCGCTAGCGCTAGTGCTTATGGCCAGTGACAAAGATTAGATCTTTGAGATGATGTTTAGGGTGGTTTAGGGCCAGCTTTGGTTACGTTGATTTATGTGTCAATTTACATCAATTGATAGACATCCACGCATGGTATCATCAGATTTGAAGGTTTAGTCAGCATTGAACTCCAGATGTCATACTGGCGCTGGTGGGATGCGTTCTGTTTGGGCCCCTAAAAGCAATATCTTCGATAGATTTGTATAGGCGTACTGTGGAATACGACTAGAAGTTTATCCTGTTAAACAAAGTAACTTTTAGGCTTATGCAATGAATAGTTAGGACCGAATATCAATCGCATTTAGCCGGGGCCCACATGTAAATGGAGCAGGGTTCCGCAAAGTCGAAACCACATGGTGCACATCATCTCGTATTGGAATACGGAGCCCAGCACTCACTCTCGTATCCACCACTTGAACGTGCTAAGCGCAATCGACTTCCAAATTCGGGTCCCACAAACCCAAAATCTCACACTAGAAGCTAAATCTGCGACATGGCTCTCGCTAAGGAGCCACGGTGCGGAGCAGCATAGTGGACTCTCTGTAACGGCCGAGTCTCGCCCGGGATTTATTCGCTGGAAAACCCGTTCCCTGTCGCCCTTTGTGGATATACTGTAGTATATACGCGTATAGGTTCGATCCACAATGAAATTTGAACACACGACTCTGGCCGCGGTTCAGACCCTAAGTCGGAATTCCCTTCATTCACATCATTCCCAAGACTCGCCGATGGTTTCGGATTTTCAATTATTTATCCATACTGGTCTCAAGTTATTTATCCAATCTGAACCGATTGTCGAAATTGACGTCATATCCATCAAGAACCCTAGGAAATGAATCCAAGACATGGGAAACACTTTTTTTGTCCAATTTTTCGAGATACACGGGAGACACCTAAGTAGTCACGCGGCTACGATTAATAACCAACAATGCTGTTCACCAGAGTCTCAGGGTATAAGAGCGGGAAAAATCTTTGTTTCTCAGTTTCCAGACTTCGCCCAGATACCAACCTACTCCTTTGAATATCACTCCTCCACTCCGTTGACAATCAGTCGCGTCAAACATAGTTACGATGAAGCTTTCTCTTCCTATCATTGCCATCTCGCTCGAGGCTGCCAGCGCATTGCCCGCAAAGTCCTTGGGGTTCAAGCGTGCAGACTCTTGTGGTCAGTATGATACCCTTGCAGCTGGCTCCTTCAAATTGTACAACAACCTCTGGGGAGAGGACAACGGATCAGGCAAAGGATGCATCGGTGTTGACTCCTCTGGATCTCCCCTCGCCTGGCACACTACCTGGAGCTGGTCTGGTGGCGAAGGTCATGTCAAGAGTTACCCAAATGTGATGCCAACCAATTTTTCTGGTGCGCAACTCTCCAGCGTGTCATCTATCCCTTCAACTTGGCACTGGAGGTAAGATACATCCGTCTATTCACATGAAATTATGCCAGTAAGCCACTAACCGCAGGTGAACAGCTACAAGGGAAGCGACCTCGTGGCCGACGTCGCATATGACATCTTTACAGGTTCTTCCGCCACCGGAGATGCCGAATTCGAAATCATGATCTGGTTGGCTGCTCTTGGAGGTGCAGGGCCTATCTCTACCTCTGGCTCTCCAATTGCAACCCCAACTATTGGAGGAAGCTCATGGAGTCTCTACCAGGGAACCAATGCAGCAACAACAGTCTACAGTTTTGTTGCGTCTTCTCAAATCGAGTCGTACTCCGGTGATCTGATTGACTTCTTCAATTACCTTGTTTCGTCCGAGGGCTTTTCGACTAGTCAGTATATTCAAAGTATCGGTGCTGGTACTGAGCCATTCACTGGCTCTGATGCTGTCTTTACTACGACCGCATACACCCTTTCTATTTAATGTCCATCAGGATGGCAATTCTATCAACACTTCCCGACTATCTATATGTCGTGATAATTTCAACATCGAGTGTTGTCTTCAACTACATGTACTTTCTTCACATTCCTTACATTTTGACTTTTTGCTTCATTGAAAATTTGAGGCTGAGCCTCCGCAATAAAACTTCCATAAATTATATGTCAATATGTGATCAGTGTTATCTCCTCACCTCCGTAGTGACCGGTCTATTTATATAAGTTACGTATGTAGTATTATTATATAAAACACTATAACAGTTTTCGACACGTGAAAATACTAAAATCCGAGTCTCTCAATGTAAGAAAAATACCGGATTTTGTCGCCAACCTACAAGCTGCTGTACGAACCCGCACATGTGCATAGCTTTCTTTTCTTTTCTTTTCTTTTTCTTTTCTTTTTTTTTTTTTTTTTTTGGGCAACGGCAGCCCAAGATACGCCGGACTAAAATTCGTATTTTACATATTTTTACTTAATGGGACAGCGAGTTTGGACTTTTCACACAGCGTTAAAAACCGTAGTAATAATTTTATAAATGCGTATACAGAGCTTGTCCAAGGTGATACTGAAGCAGTCTACTGCGCACGCTCTATATAATCTAAAATATTATAATAAATAACGTTACCTTTTTTTTTTTTTTTTCCAATTTTATGCGAGGACCCTGAGGGAAAGATGCCTCACGGGTAGGCAACCAAATTTCCAAAGCTTGGCTGAAAACTCCACTGCGCATGATATGTATATAGCGCATTATTTTTTATGTAGGTAAGCAAGAAGGATTATTCGATTTAGCCGGTCTGGATAAAGGAGAAGCTCGTGAATCTTGGCCGAAGAACAAACTAGACTGATGGTCATGTTCATTTCCTATCTCGGATCGCAGCGGGGGATCTCATTTCGAGTCTGTAAACCCACTCTTTTCGTTGCATTTCGGAGTAAACGCGGGGTTTTCAATGTTTCTGAAATTCTGATCAATGTTTACCGTATTTCAATTATGTTCCTAAATGAGGAGTAGCTTTGCGTAGGTTTATCCTTCCATGTTTCTCTATATAATGGGTAAACTGCCGAGGGTCCTTGGGTTAATCATGTGCATTGAGCGCATTTAATATCTCTCTTCTTCTAGTACTCCCAACGGAGCATACAATTTTTACATTGAAAATGGTCAAAATAACGCCTTTTGTTACACTCGGCTTAGCCGTTTGTACAGCAGCGTCGGTGACAGGTAACACTGCAAAGCCGAAATACAAGGATGCGTCGGCACCAGTGGAGGAGAGAGTTTCTGATCTCTTATCCCGAATGACCATCGAAGAAAAGACGGCTCAATTAATCCAAGGTGAGCGGGGTGATCAAATTGAATTTTCTAGGGGACCTAACACGCGCGCAGGTGATGTTTCAAATTGGCTGAACACTACAACTGGGGCGTTTAATCGGTCAGGTCTTGTCGACAACATGAACTCCAAAGCTGGTGTTTTCTATGGTGAGACAAACTTCGAATACATGTGTAAAAAAGAAAAAAAGTTTGACTGACTGTAAATCCTATCCCCCAGTTGGATACCCTGTTCCAACTTCATGGCTTGTAGAAAACATCAAAAAGGGCCAAGACTATCTCATCAATCAGACAAGATTGGGGATCCCAGCTATAGTTCAATCCGAAGGTACGTTAGGATGCAAAATAATTCCAAAAAGCCCTTACTAAAAAGAGAGTTAGGAATCCACGGATTTTTATTGTTGAATGCAACTATTTTCAACACTCCAATTGGCTATGCTTCTGCGTGGGATCCGGAGGTATGGTCTACCCACAATAACATTGCGAGGACCCTTTCTAACTCGGAATTTTGTATTGGTTTTAGTTGGTAAAAGAAATGGCCAAGGTCGTCGCCCGCGAGGCCGCTGCTATTGGTGTTAACCAGGTCTTTGCTCCAGTCGCTGACGTGGTCAGAGAACTGCGCTATGGAAGGGTATGTTCGTACAAGTTCATGTTCTTGCTTCCTTCAACCAAAGTCTAAAATACAATGTTTCAGGTAGAGGAGTGCTTTTCTGAGGACCCCTATCTATCTGGTGAACTGGCATACTCGGTGGTAACCGGCTTACAGAGCCTGAATGTGTCTGCCACAGTGAAGCACTTCCTCGGCTATGCAGCGCCGGAGCAGGGGCTGAATACAGGTCCAGTACACGGAGGCGAAAGAGAGCTCCGTACAACGTATGCAATGGATGCCTTTTTTGTTTTATGTTACAATTAACGCTATATACAGTTGGATGCCAGCCTTCAAAAGAGCAATTGTGGATGCCGGTACCTGGGGGATCATGGGGGCCTATCATTCGTAATACTGATGTCCCTATATTATCAATATAGTTAGACTGACATGAAAACCAGGTATGATGGTCTCCCGGCGGTCACGGATAGTGAAATGCTCACTGATATCCTACGGGGAGAATGGGGCTATAAGTACTGGGTCGTCAGCGATGCCGGTGCAACAGACCGAGTATGCACTGCATTTAGAATGTGTGAGGCGGATCCCATCGATTCAGACGAGGTAACTTTGGCTGTTCTGCCTGCAGGGACAGATGTCGAAATGGGTGGTGGCTCCTAGTATGTCCCCAGTTACCTTGATAATCCCCGAACCTGAAATTTAGTAGCGATTCAATTCTTACGCTTTTTAGCAACTTCGAACAAATACCAAAGCTTGTCAGTGAGGGTCGTCTAGATATAGAGACGGTCAATACCGCTGTATCACGGGTATTGAGGACCAAGTTCGAAATGGGTCTCTTTGAAAATCCATACCCTGCTTCCGTTGCAAACCATGCGTGGTCCTCCTTAATTCATACTCCTAAGGCAGTGGATCTGGCACGCACTCTTGATCGACAGTCAATCATTCTTCTGGAGAACCACAACAACAGCTTGCCTCTGAAGAAAAGCGGTAGTATTGCAGTTATTGGGCCAATAGCTCATGGGTTTATGAATGTAAGTTAACTTTATACCACACCTGATTCACCGGTTCTGTTTGTTAACTTCAAGTAACAACTAGTATGGTGACTACGTCGTGAACGGAAGCCAGTATCATGGCGTGACACCACTGGACGGTATCAAGGCAGCCGTTGGAGATTTAGCAACCATTAATTATGCACAGGGATGTGAACGCTGGAATAACGACCAATCTGGATTCCCAGAGGCTGTAGCGACAGCTAAAAAATCTGACGTTGCAGTTGTCGTTGTTGGTACATGGTCGAGGGATCAGTATGAGCTGTGGGCTGGATACAATGCGACGTATGTCCCTTTCTCGTCCACGCAACAAGTATGTAGAACAAGACCTGACCATCTTAGAACTGGGGAGCACGTAGATGTTAACAGCTTAAACCTCGTTGGAGCACAGGCTGACCTCGTCCGCGCCATTGCTGACACCGGCGTCCCCACCGTTGTTGTTTTCAGTTCTGGAAAGCCAATTACCGAGCCATGGATTGCAAATAGCACTGCTGCTCTAGTTCAACAATTCTACCCCTCTGAGCAAGGCGGGAATGCACTTGCCGATGTCCTCTTCGGCGATTATAACCCCTCTGGCCGCCTTCCTGTCAGCTTTCCCTACGATGTTGGTTCTATTCCCGTATATTATGATTATCTCGCTTCTGGTAGGGCTATTGGAGACTCAGGACGTGTCGATGCCAACGGCACCATTGTTTTCGGACATCAATATGCGATTGGTACACCAGAGCCATGGTACCCGTTCGGGTATGGAAAGTCATACTCAACTTTTTCATACTCGGGATTGTCTTTGAATAAAGCTAATGCTACTGTCTCTGATACCGTTACCGCGAAGGTGCAAGTCGCCAATACGAGCCCTGTAGATGGTACAGAAGTGGTCCAACTCTACGTTATAGATAACATCGCCACCGTCGATGTTCCGAACCGAAGGCTAAAGGGATTCAAAAAGGTGGCTATCAAGGCTGGCAGAACGGCGACGGTGGAGATTGATGTCGCGATTGAAGATCTAGGCTTGTGGAATCGCAAAATGCAATACACAGTAGAGCCAGGCAAATTTACCTTCCAAATTGGACGAAGTGCGAGTGACATCATTGGGAACGCGACTTTGTACATATCTTAAATCTAGAGAGGACTAAGGGTGTTACTACTAGAAATAGATTCTGCGGAGGTATCTTGCACAGAGGAAAAAGAGAAAATCGCATTCACAGATACCATTCTTCTGCCCATCATTATCGTCCCTCTACTCCAGTCCATAATACAACTTATTAACTGAAAGCAATACGAACAGCATGTAAGCCATGTCCTCGTACTAGCAGCCTCGAAGTTTAGATAAAATCACATTGACTCGAAGGTCCGTAGAGTAGTAGTTGAAAAATGTCACCGGGATGACTTCTTGTATTGGTTACTGCAATGAACAAAGCACGATAGGTCATCCCTTCGCTTAGTACATGGATTCTAGTCAAGTGATGCACGGTTATTGTGGTGGTTGGCTGATTTGGAGCCGCCTGTTCCGAGGAACCCACCCCGAAGACTAGGGTCGGGCCGAACAAGCCATACAATGAGGCTCGGGAGAATAGAGCGCAGGTTCTAGATATCAGGCTAAACATTAGACGTTCGCTTCGGTGTCGAGAATAATGCTCCGAATTACGTGGTGGAGAAAATAACGCAAGCTATGGGCCCGCATAGGAATGTCGGAATGAAGTTACTCAAGGATCTTCCGGCAAACTCTAAGCATATTATTTGATTGGCCCACTTACAGTACATTCAGACTGAGATTCAAGGGACTAACTAGATCGGCTTGTTTCATTACTAACAAACCATACTCTGGAAATAGAACAAGCAACCGTTCAGACTATTCGAAGGTGCACCGGGACAGAATAATAATCCCGTTTTTCTTCGGGAGCACAACTGTTATAATCAAACAGTTACATCCTCAACTTGTCTGGTAGTCCCAGAAGTCTCCATTTCCAGGGCCTTCGAGCTAATCTCATTATCCAGGGCACCTAGCGCTCTTCCGCCAAAGAGGATATCAATCTCCTCGAGTGACTTTTGCTTCGTCTCCTTGAACCAGAAGTAGATTATGGGAATGGTAACACACACATCTAGACTCGTTAGCAATACGGATCATTTCAACATTGGCGTATCGATGAGGAGAGACATACTCCAAGCAGCAAAGATGAAATAAAACTTCCAACCAATCTTCCCCAGCGCAATGGGTGAAACCTGACTCCACAGCGTGCTGACAGTCCAGTTGCCAACGCCGGTAGCA
This sequence comes from Talaromyces islandicus, assembly GCA_000985935.1. NCBI lineage: Eukaryota > Fungi > Ascomycota > Eurotiomycetes > Eurotiales > Trichocomaceae > Talaromyces > Talaromyces islandicus. Next base: position 550,916 of record CVMT01000005.1, on the reverse strand, counting down.
AAAGCAACACCCTTGCCTCGGATTTGCATTGGCATAACCTCGGACATATACACCCAGCTGATCGAACCAAAAGACATAGAGTACAAGACGGTCACGCAGAAGAGAAAAAAGACTCCACCAATGCTGTATCCATGATTAGATCCGTCTAGGTTCTGAGAATTCAAGGCTCCTTCACAGACGAGGGCGATTGTGATTGCCGCAGCGCCGAATAGGAGGGGCCGGCGGCGTCCAACGCGATCTAGGAAGAAAGTAATGAAAATGAGATTTGTCAGTGGTCCAACGACGTTGTAGATGCCTGAAACTAATGTTGCTTTATTGCCGACAATGCCCAATGCTTTGTACCTATGCTGGGTCAGTCTTTGTTAAGGGCGTAGAAGATAAAGGACTGACATAATATTCTGATAGTAGTTGATGACGTTGATACCGGTCATTTGGGCGGAAACCTGAACCAAGGTTCCTTGGCTATTTGCAGTTAGGAACAAGATAAACTAATATTGACTCTTTGCAGGCAACTTACAGTAAACGAGTGCGCCACTGAGGCACTTTGAACATGATCGTCCAGCCAGGTTCCGTTATTGCCTGCTCTGCGGTTATGGTGGCTTTGATCTCGGCAAATTCGGTTTGGATCCATTCCACGTTCGTGCCATCGTAGTGTAGACGCTTCAGGATGCGCATTGCTTTATCGTCTTGGTCTCTCTCAATTAGATGACGAGGTGACTCTGGCAGCCAGAACATTCCGATGCACAACATGAATGCTGGGATACATTGGAAGGCAAGTGGGAATCGCCATTGTACAGTGCTACTGTCGGAAGCGTGAAGCGACCCATAACCGATCCATCTGAGTAATGTAAATGACTATTTTCCGCATTCTAGTACCTTGCGGAGAGAGAAAGGGATAACGTACGTGCTGACAATGAACCCAACGCCGATCATCTGCTGGGAAAGACCGACGATCCTATACAGATCTCATGTCAGTTTCATAGCTTTCTCGCTTTGGAATCAGTAGTACGAAGTTTGGCTTATACTTACAACCCACGAGTCTTTGGATGAGCACACTCGGCTTGGTAGACCGGAACAGACATACTGAGAACACCGACTGCCCAACCGGCAACGATACGTCCAACCAGAATCATGGCCAAATTCTGTGCAGCACATTGTAAGACGGCACCAATAGTGGCCAGCGCGGCACCAAGTTGGATTGTACTTCTTCTCCCGAACCGATCGATGGTCAGACCGGCCGTGAGAGCGCCAATGGCAGCTATCCATTGTCAATCATTCATGTCTGAGACAAGGAAAAGGGAAAGCCTAGGTCCTCTACTCACCTCCCCCGGAGAAAGTACTATTAATAGCGCCAATAATGTCTGATTCCTGGGTAGTGTTGAAATAGTTGAGGAAGTTGGGAGATGCAATCACATCAGTCATGACACCTGAATCATAACCAAATAGAAAACTGCCTGTGGCAGCAAACGTTGCCAGGCTGATTGTGTAGAACTTCCCCATGGCGCAGGTATTGATCTGTCAATCAATAGTATCTGGTTGTACATCTATGTACATGATTCGAAAACCCGAAGGCAATCCGAAAGATCATCAGGTTTATATATCAGTAATTAAAGGGATCATGAATAGCCATAGGATAAAGCGGCACAAAAACAACCAAAGTTCAAGCCAATCGACCAAGCCAAGGCAAAAATACCGACTTGGTATTTTACGGTATAGACTTCAGCGCACCCAGCCAGAAGCATGCGTACCTGCCACATGCGGTAGTTGAATTTAGCCGTATGCTTAGTGATTGGCCACGATGCTCACTAGTGGTGGAGTATGTTAGACGTCAAAGTCCAACATGCTGATGAGATGGCATTGCTACTGTATAAGCACGGCGACTCCACAACGACTCCACAGCCCGGAGCAGAAGCAAACCCCGTGGGCTCATACCCCGCAAAGCCCTCGACTGTCGGTGTACAGAGTAGTACTCTCTACTATTTTGTCCTGCATTTAGGCAATACGTACGTATTCACGCGATGCCTGCCGCTGCCGTGTACGGAAGTCGGCCCGCTTTTCGGGATAAACTGCATTTCAGGTAAAACCATGCCGGCAGCTCCGAGGCCGTGTTTCTATTATTTTTTTTTTTCTAAAAAAAATAATAACTTTGAAAAAAGAACAGACGAAACATATAAAGCCCAGTTGTTTTCAGAGTGTTGTAGGCTATTGAGAGCGCTGAAAATTACCTTGGACACCCTCTTTGAGTTGATTCTCTCTAACGCCCAAAATGAAATTCTCCGAAGGAATGTGGCTGCTGCGTGTATGGTATCTGTCCCTCAAAGCCCGCTGTGTTTACCGGTCTAAGCAGCATAGCTGTACAGGAAGGCATCCAGATTGACTGGATGAATCATGTAGAGCGTGCCAATATCACAGACAACGCTGTTGATTTGCTCTTAGCCAAGAACCAGCGCCACCGCGGTGACACTCTCAACTCGGGTTTGTTGCTTAACCCCACCAAAGGACATGAACATGAAGCTGATAGATGAGGCAGCCGCCATCTCGGCCCAAATTTCTTCCCCACGGGAAGGCATCATTGGAGTGAGATTCGTGCATTGGCAAGTAATACAGTTCACAGCTGCTTCCGAGTCCTGTTCCCGGAGTGTTTACTAACGGAGATCTTAGGGATGGCGGGGTCGATCGGGGCCCCCATTATAAGCTCCAGACCAATTCGCCCTCGTTAAAAATCCAGAACAAGGAAAAAGAACAGATTTTCTGTTCTAGTGGACCTCTGGACTTGGCCGTCACCACTGCCACGAACCAGCTTGCGTTACGCTTTTCTGGGCCTAAGGGTAAACTCACTGGGCAATCCTTCCGCTCAATCGGCTACATCCGAGATCAAACCGGTTCGAATTCGCGGTATGAAGATGGCATGTTTATGGAGCGCCAGGGGTATATGCTCGCCGGTCTAGACATTGGTGTGGGTGAGAAACTATACGGTTTGGGAGAACGGTTCAGTCCATTTGTCAAGAATGGACAGTCGGTTGATATCTGGAATGAGGATGGGGGCACCTCATCCAATCTGGCCTACAAGAACATTCCGTTTTACCTCAGCTCGGCCGGTTATGGCGTATTTGTCAACCATCCGGGACGGATGAGTCTGGAGGTGCAATCAGAACGAACCACCCGAGTCAATATCTCGGTTGCCGGCGAGGAGATCGAATACTTCGTCATCTACGGCGCCACTCCGAAGGAGATCCTCAAGCGTTATACTGACCTCACCGGTCAGCCCCAACTGGTGCCTGCCTGGAGTTACAATCTCTGGCTAACTACCAGCTTCACCACAAACTACGACGAGCAAACCGTGACGGGATTCCTAGACGGATTCCGTGACCGGGACATTCCCCTGGGGGTGTTCCACTTTGATTGTTTCTGGATGAAATCTTTCCAGTGGTGCGATTTCGAGTTCGACTCGGATATGTTTCCTGATGCTGCTGGATATCTCCTGCGGTTGAAGGAGCGGGGGTTAAAAATCTCAGTTTGGATTAACTCGTATGTTGGCCAGGCTTCACCGCTGTTCAAGGAAGGGAAAAAGCATGGATACTTTATCAAGGTATATCTGAATATCCTACTCCCTTCTGGATGTACCATTTATTAACCGCTAATGATAACAGCGTACGGACGGTGCAGTGTGGCAGTGGGATCTTTGGCAAGCCGGAATGGCGGTCGTCGATTTCACGAACCCTGAAGCCGTCCAGTGGTACTCAAAACACCTTGAGCGATTGATGGACCTCGGCGTGGATTCTTTCAAGACTGATTTTGGTGAACGAATTCCCTTCAAGAACGTTCAGTACCATGATGGCTCTGATCCAGTGCGTATGCATAACTATTACGCCTTTTTGTACAACAAGATCGTGTACAATGTCATGACAAACCGAAAGGGTAAATCTCAGAGTTTGCTTTTCGCGCGCAGTGCAGCTCCCGGCGGGCAGCAATTCCCCGTCCACTGGGGTGGCGATTGCGAAAGCACCTTCGAGGCGATGGCTGAGTCACTTCGTGGGGGCCTTTCTCTCATGCTCTCAGGGTACATTTTCTGGGCGTCAGACATCGGTGGTTTTGAGGGTACTCCTGCGCCGGCATTGTATAAGCGCTGGGTGCAGTTTGGCCTCCTATCGTCACATTCTCGTCTGCATGGGTCCTCATCGTTCCGTGTGCCCTGGATTTACGGCGAAGATTGTAGCGAGGTGTTGCGTGCTTGCACCAAGCGTAAGATCCTGCTAACCCCATACCTGCTGCAGGAGGCTCTAGAGGGCCATATTAATGGTACACCTATAATGCGGGCTATGTTTCTGGAGTTCCCAGATGACTTGAACACATACGCGATTGACACGCAGTACATGTTTGGAAGCAATCTGCTGGTCGCGCCGGTGTTTTCTGAAGAAGGACGAGTCACCTTCTATGTTCCTTACAGTGATGATGACAGCCAGGGAAAGTGGAGATCGTGGTTCGATCATTCTAAAACATATGAGCCTGGCCGCTGGTATACCGAAACCCATGGTTTCGACACGTTGCCTATTCTCATCCGACCAGGATCTATCACGCCTATCAACCTGAACCTCAAAGCTCCGGAGGGCAATGCTCTGGAGGGCTTGCAGCTGCTGGTCAACGGAACTATTGCTAGTCAAAAAGACGTTAAGATCGTTAACCCCAGCCAAGCCGACGAGGTCTTGAGCGTTGTGCAAGTCACACCTACCCCTGAAATTACTGAGAAGGTAAATGCGAGTGCAGAAGGCATCAAAGTCACTCAGTTAGATTCACAAACACGCGCAGAGCTACCTTTCAGGTAATATTCCCACCTTTGTGGCCTACCTCATGGAGATACGTCCAATTTGGATGATGGAGGTAAAACAAATTCTTGGCCGTAAATAAATTGTTTTCTTTCTTTACCTTAGCACCTTCTACATAATTTATCATAGCAGTGCGAATGAAAACAATGTTTAAAATAGTAAATAAGCCTAGTTTGAAAAATAATATTGTACTCTGTAGATTTCACATTGACCCGCGAAATGTATCCGGTTCCTGCAGCTTCTGTAAAGGCTACGTAAAGGCTACAAAAAGCCTCTCCGCATGACTGAGACTGGGTGATGTTGGCGCCATCCACCGATATGCCATAGATTCTTTGACCAAGAGACCTACGGTCCTTTGGTGCAGCAGTCAACAGATGATTTTGTTGGACTTCACACGGTTTTCCTTGCACTGAATTGCCATACCAACGCATGTGATTCTATGTCAGAAGTCTAGGAACTGGTTTACCAAGTCGATTTAAATCAGGCCTCTTTGTCTTCATGAATTGGTAGGCGATTGGGCTTCGAGCCGCAGATTTCATCACTTTTTGCAGTCCCACCCCCTCTCTTCCCTTTTCTTTAGTTTTATTCTTTGATCCATTTATTTGTTTCAGGGACTGTTGAATGAACTAGCTTTCGAAATGGGATTGCAACTTATTAGTCTTCGACGGCAGCCATGAGATGTGACATCATTGCCGCTACCACCGCAGACACGGGAGGCTGTACTGCGCGAGTTGCCATGGTGCGAGGGTACGGTGCAGTGGATGCAGCGGGATAAGCTCGAAAGCAACCCTGCCTAGATCTCTTACTCAATACCGACGATCCTTCAATAATCGTTCCGCCTCTTGCTTCGAATATGGATGGCCACTGGTTGGGTCCAACCAACGGTTGAGATCGCTGCACTTGTCTCCGAGAATATTGCGTGGTGTGAACTTTTCGCCTGTAGCTTCTTTGCAGAAAGTGAGATGAGTAAGGTCGGCCTTTGTACTTATCAACCTGGCGACGTCGTTGGGAATCTCAGATGATCTAAATTTAAACTCTTGTGGAGAAAAGCCATACCGAGCAATCATTGCCATTTCAACGTCTTGGATTGTAACCGGCCGTTCTTAATATATTGTGTCTCCCCATTGGCTAGCAGAGTCTCATATAACTCAAGGTCGAATTTCACATTTGCATTATTGAAGATTCGGCGCCTTGACTGTTTGGATAAACACAGGCAGTTTAAAAGTTCAGTCATCTGAATCGAGTTATGGTCATTGCGAGGAGGTGCATTGAACTTCCTCCTTCGTTTCCTGTGAATTCTGAGGAGTTGCTCTTTCATCTTAATTACCTGTGCTTAAAGGCCCCCCATGCCACACCGAAGTAACCCGTCGTACGTCATTTTTAAGGCAACTATTGTTCCTTATTAGCCACAGGGTTTCTTTTTGAAGAAAGTATGTTTTGAAAGTCGGCATTTTTAATGGAAGATATGGTATCGTAGCAGAGGTAGGTATGAGTCTCTTGCACCCAAGTATTGCCAGATATCAACCCATTTATATACCCGCAGGACATTGATCATTAAATGTATAACTAGGGTGGATTATTTCAAATCTAAGAGGTGGAATTTTCTATTGATGTAGGGACTCTTTATAGACAGGGTCTTGCAATGTGATGACTATGCTGGCTGATTTCCTTTGTGCCAAAAACGTAAAATGAAGTTTGTCTTTCTAGTAGCCAATACGTGACGAACGGACAACAATATAAACTCTCTTCTATTGTAACAGCCTCGAAATATGACCAGTAATTATGATTAATACCGACATTCATGGATTTTGCCTTTCCAGGGAAAACACCTTGATGTTTTATATAATAGTTTCTGGCACTTCATTATCTATAGATCCATCTCGGCCGTTTTTTATTCTATTTTTAACCAAGCGTATCCTAACTCTTCATGCTCCCTCAAGTGTTTTTAAGCGCGACCGTCGGGCCAGAAGGAAGAGAAGCGCTGGTTACTTGTTGAAATGACGGGGCTGCCGTGGGAGTCATCCACGTAGACGTAATCAGAGCCGACCTGCTGGATATCCCAATCGCGGGGGATAGTGTTGATAGCGCCACCATCACCCTCGGTGGCTTTGATAACCCACTGTCCATCGTTTTTCATGTCGTAGGCACCATCTGGCGCGCCATCCAAGACCCATTGTGTGAACCCTTTCCAGTTACCATCTGGATTCCAAACAAGAATGCCGCCATCACAACCACGGATGAGCGAAACATCGGCCCAACCCGTGTTCCCATTTTTGATGTCCCAGCTAATCTCCAACCAAGAACCGAGCAGCTGCGGCTGTCCATTGAGCATGGTGTCGTCAACGCCGCGCTGGACACGACCTTCCCAGCCAGTGGGAACAGAGACAAATTGAGTACTCTTTCCAGCGATCCAAATATACTTCCAGGGAACGCTGTCACAGCTATTGTGGTAGAAGTAAAAGCCGCGCCAGTCGCTGGCATCGTTATCAATAGTGATGCCGGGACCACCATCATCGGTATCGCCATAGGTAAGAGTCGGCGAGGAACTGCAGTCCCAACGCTTGGAGTGTTTGGTATCTTGCGTGCTGTTGTATCGGACAAGACCACCAGACTGGTAGCTCTTAAAACTACTCTGCGGGACGGACATGATGGCCGCTGGATCAGCGTTTGGTAGACTAGGAGGAGCCTTGCTCTTGCTTATTGCGGTCCCAGGTAGAGCCCCAACCGCTCCAGCGAGCAGGGAAATAGCAAGTGTAAACTTGACCATGGTTAAGATATGGTACCTAACCGGTGTATTGAAGAGAAACAGCTAGTTGTTGACCTGGGAAACCTCACCCGCATAGAGGTATGGCCTCGCACATGTGCCCTTTTATAATCAGCATCATGGACTGTGGTAGACACATGCCCATATATCGGCGTGTTCTCAAAGCACAGTATGTTAGTCTGCATATAATATACATTGTGGAAATTAACATGGCTTTTCTTCCTAGTTTACAACCTGCGTGGCGTTAGATTTAACACAAAGGCTACGTCGGAAGGTAACGTCGGAACGTTGGCTAAGTTGGCTAGGTTTATAGTTAATCTGAAGATTAGATGATATGGTCTGTTAGCTTATTTTGTTATTGGCTAATGACGCCTAGACGCATAGGCAGATGGCTTGCTTACATCGATCATGATCCCATGAACTGCGCCTTGAATAGAAAATACAGTGGGGGCACAAATATTTAGCACACCACGAAGGACAAAAGCCAAACCCGAATTCGAATTTTGGAGTTCTCGCTGCGTTAGATGCATATTTATAACTGGTATGAGTAGTTTCATATTGGAATTTCTCCTTGTCATCGGAATGATCAGTTGGATAGCAGCCTTAGATTAGTATAAGTCGGAGCAAGTGTTATTTTGTCGGTCTTTAATATTCGATTAAATGTTTGCACGCATTTGGGGCGAGAAAAAAGTTCATCTATAACATGAATCCACCCAGGGGCCCTGAAGGAGGATAGCGACTTCGACCAAAACGCCACATCCCACCCTACTAACCGCCAGCTAGTCACAATTTTGCGACTAGGCCACCCTGGTGTAGTAAGCATCTCTTAGCTAACCACGTGTTGATATGACAAAATCGGAAGATGGCAAGGGATTATTACTTCGTCAATAGCTGTTTGTCGCAAAATATCAGCCATGGCAGGATCAGCTATGTCTAATAGGGAAGGCGAACTAATGTGGCGTTTACCGTAGTCTATTCTTTCGTTGCAAGAATCTAGATGGATAGACGACGCGTCGGCGATTTTCCATGATCTTTCAGAATAATGCCCATGATAAATAGTCACGACTATCGTGCTGCCATGAGTGGCCATGTTTGTTAACCACTTGAACAGTCGCTCATTTTTGACAATCATTCTGTCCATAAAGAGTTACTTCTATACTGTACATTGACGGAGCTCCTCAGTGCAATGGTGCGGTTCAGCAACGTCGCCGGCCATATGGCTCTGGCTACTACCCTTCTTGTAACCTCGACAGCTGCTGACTCCTGGCCCAAGCGAGGTTTGGCTGCCAATGATGATATCCCAATTTGGCAATTTGGCGGTTCGTGGGAGAGCGACAATTCCGAGATAAACTGGCAGTACAATTGGGACAGTACCACTAGTCAGAAGCAGTCCTTTGCTGAATATGTCCCCATGCTCTGGGGTACTGGAAGCGGCCATACAGACCAATGGTTTGACAACGCCTGGTACTGGCTTAATAACGGTGGTTCGGGCCACTTGCTTGCCTTCAACGAACCTGAGCGCGGGGATCAAGCTAATCTCAGCCCCCAGCAGGCGGTTGACGCTTGGAACCAGTACATGGAGCCTTTTGCCGGCCATGCTCAGCTTGGTGCTCCTGCTGTATCTAATGACGGTTATGACTGGTTGGATCAATTTTTGCAAGCGTGCAGCGGCTGCAATATTGACTTTGTCCCAACTCATTGGTATAACGATCATACTCAGGAATCAGATCTCGAGAGCTGGATCAACAGCATCTGCTCCCTCACAGGCCGTCCAGTGTGGATAACTGAGGTATGTATCAATTGGTTGCAACTGTTAAAATATGCCAGTCAGGTGCTGACCTTTTGCAAAGTTCCAGGCATACGGCTCGGTCGACGAGCAAAGCAACTTTTTGCGTACAGCCATCCCTTTCTTGGATAATAATGACTGCGTCTATCGATATGCATACTTTGGAACTGCAGACAACTCCGAAGTTCTCTTGGATAATGGTGGTCCTTCTCTTTCGCCTTTAGGTGTTCAATATACCTTCAGTCCTTATGGCAGTGGTGACGGCCCCAGCTAAAGGAGGCAAAGAGAAGTTGTGATTCGTACAGGTCATTTGACAGAAGGGTCAATCGATGTCTCATTCTATAAAATCAGTTCAAAGTTTTAGCCCTTATATCAAATTGATATAAGCTATATCCACTAATCTAGATATGTAGCTTTTAATATAGTTACTATTTAGATTACATGTATTAAGAAATAAGTTTTACTATTAACTCTTTGCTTAAGACATAGTATACTTTATTATAGATAAAAAAAAGCTAGAACAAGGCTTAAAAAAATAAGTCAACGTTTGCAGGAGTTCGCGCGCGCTCCGCCCCGACATGTGGCCCCGATGTCTGATCGTGCCACTTGCATACCACCCAAAGCGAGAGCGGCGGGTGAGCGCGCAAGTTGCGCGATTATGTGAGGGTCTGAGTGTTTAGAATAAGAAGACGCGAGAAATAATGGCTTGAGTTGCAAATATAGGTTCAGATTCATTATTGAGATTACCGCTAAGAGACTTGCTTCGCGAGGGTGCCTTGCCAAGAAAGCATCCAACGCAGGTCAGGGCGGACAGCGCCATGCGCTAGCTGGTATGAAATACGCGGGTGTTACACTCGAATATAGTGAGTGTATAATACGTGCATATTGGGAACTCGGCTTTAAAGTAGGACAGGGGGCATACAAAGCTCTTCCATGGCTTCCTTATAGAAAGTGAGGTGAGTAGGCTCGGTCTTTGTATTTATTGTCCTGGTAATGCTGTCAGGAATCTTATATAAATTCAATTTAATGTACATTTCAATGGATAACTTAGTTCAACATTCAACTATGCACTATCTAATGTAATACTGTAGTTAACTAGTTTACCAATAAGCTATCTCTTTTTGTAATTGAAAACAATGCATTTAATACCAATACCTAATTCTGAATGTGAAATGTTTGAAAGATTACATATTGGTTAGTGGCCCCGCCTTTGACATGCATGCCACGACTATAAGAGTCCACGAAATGCATGGGTTCTATGAAACCATATCAAACAACCAATGCTGCAGCGGAGGGTTATAAGAGTCAGTCGTGCGATGACTGATCCGGCACCGGACCAATGTTGTCCTGCGGGGTGGCAGTTTTCCTTGCGACCGCAGACCGCGGCTTGGCTCCCCCGAGGAATTGTGGTAAGTTAGTGAAAGACAAAACAGACTAGTATAGCTGGTTTTCCGCGAAACATACCGAGGAAACCAAGATCGCCCTGATCGCCCTCATACGCGTAAGATTCCGGGTGAACTGTACCATTCGTCCTCCCCAACCACGCACGTACTTTTATCTCATTCAGGTTAGCGTTTGTGCTAGCGCTAGGTAGTTCAATTTAAATACGGTAGCATTTGACAGCTGATTGGCAGAAGGGCTTGTTTTTGCCACACCACGGCCGGCAGATAATTACATCTACAGAGAGATGTAGTAAGATGCATGAGAAAAGGGCTCCTGGCCACCTCAAGTTCTGATGCACATTGCCCGAAGCTATCTACGATGCACTGCTTCCAATCCTACTGGCAAGGCTGCCAACATCAAACTATAAAAAGGCTTGATCTCCCTTGACTGCCTTTCTTCCCCAAGACCAGCCCATACAATTCTTGTCTAAGAACACAGCAAAATGGCTGATAAGCTTCAAGAAACCTCGAATACCTCAACACGACCAAAACATTCTGTTGCATGTCCACATTGTGGCACACGGTTTAGTCGACAGCCTGACCTGAATCGTCACATCACACCAAAAATTGCCTGTCCGGTCGGAGATTGCCATAAGTCATTCCGTGCGGACAAGGACATCGAATTTACGAGACATGTGGCAAAGGAGCACCCTGGGCTTGACTCTCAACATGGCAAGGAATATTTCAAAGGTACGGTGCCTAGGTAGAGGGAAAAATGCGCCCATGCTAAAGCAATATCTTAGATCACAAAGACATTTCCATTCCATTTCCTGGCCTATGTGCACCGGGAGGCCACCAAAGGACCACCGCCGAACCTCAGGTTATCCAAACCCCAGCACACCAGCCTCAGTTCCCAGCCGTGCCAGTCCATAACGGGTTTCTCGACGGTGTTAGCCTCAAAAAGGACCCCAGTCTATCGAGCAACACGTACGACGAAGCTATACAGTCCTTTGGGTTCTATAACCCGTCGATGTGGCAAGGTACAATAGCGGTTGAACCATCGTTAGATAACGAAGATTCCAACCTCGAAGCCCACATGTTTGATCCACCATCGGAAGACTTTTACCGCTGGCTGTATTCCTCGTCGCTGGCGGATCGTCGCTTTACAATATCCAAGTGAACCGATTACCTAGTCATGTTGGTCCTGCGCAGACGGATTTCAAGTTCCAAGTCGAGACGTTTACTAGGCTTTCCTCCATTTCGGTCAATTTTATGTATCTTATTCTTCTTTCTTTCATTCCTTGACTAACCTAACTATTTATCCCATTCGTTTCATTTTTTCTCTTCCATGTGCCGCCAGCAACCTATTCCGGAAAAATTCCATCGACTCTGAATGGACGGTTCATGAAAACGCACAAGACAGTCGAAGAATATAACTATATACAAATCACACTACTATTATAAAAGAATGTCTTATGTCGAGACCACCCTTGGTCCCCAAAAAAGGAAATGATTTTATAAGAAAATTATGTTTCGCCCCTTTATATAACTGTAATTACACATTATCAGCCTAGGATGCGAATTGGCGATACACTTGCACGAGGCCCGACCAACCCCCTGGGTTATTGTATTCTCTCGGGTTGGAACTCCCATCCAACACCATCACGTCCGACGACTTGGTGCTGATAGAATACCAGACCAAGTTCTGTGGCTTGTTGGTCACACGCATCATGTTACTCTGGCAAACCCCGTTTGCACACGGAGTATCGTAAAGCCCATTCCATCGACCCTCGAAAAACGCCCACGCGGCTGAACCATACAGCATGATGTTGCTTCCAGCGTCCACGTTTGTGGCAAGCGCAGAGCGACAGAGCTGGTCTGTATTTGCACACCAAGAAAAGTCTGGATCTTTGTATTCGCTAGTCACACCCCATGGCGCTGGTGCAGTCTGCACCGCGCCGAGCCCCTGCATGTATGGTGTTTCGCTTTGCATCATGCCGGCATACACGTTAGATGACGAGTGGAAGTTGTATTGATACAGCCAGTTGTGCTCAGAACTTGTACCGACCAGCCATGTGGGTTTGGTTGACTCGACAAGAATACCCCGGCCGGTGGAGACGATGATAGGTGACGGCCCGCCGTCTAGGTTATGGTCTGCTGTCCAGCCCCAGTGATTCTCGATATAAGCAGACGAGGAAGAAGTGAGATGCATCAGCATAAATGCAGCCATGCAGTTACGTGCGTCCTGGTTTGTGCAGCTGCTCGAAATGGTAGTGTCCGCGGTACCGCCGACGGTGGTCAGACTGTTCCAGATTCCTACATCGCCAGGCTGGTTTCCGGCCATGTTTACTTCGACAATGACGGCTCCTGGAAGGGGCTCTGCTACGGTGAAACGCATGTATTGAATCTCGGCGACTCCGACATCACCCTTCTTGCCGACTTTGATGACTGGACGGGGATTGGCAGAGTCGGTGAAAGCGGATCCTGCTCCTGACAGCACTGACCAACCCTCGCCCATAATGCGGCTTCCGGGGGGGATTACCAAGGTGTCTTTTAGAATGTATACTCCAAAGGGGAAGTAGGAGATGCGGCAGTTGGCAGCATTGTCACGCAGGATAGCATTCAAGCTGGCCGAATCGTCCGTCTTGCCATCTCCCTGAACCGGATTGCCTGATACCGTTTTGACATTGACGACCTGGCTAGCAGGAGCATTTGCATAATTAGGCTGTTGTCGCGTAAAATATTTGCCACTGCTACCCAAAAGCTCACGTGGACGCGAGGTACGAAGAAAGCCACCGGCTTGGAAGACGCCAGGAATGTGATTGCCGAAGAACCAGGTATCAATGTGTGACTGTCCACCAAGCACAATTGTGCCGTTGGTCGTAACAGCAAGCGGATTTCCGTCATTACTAGCATGGTTCTCAATAACCAGCTGGCTATTCCGTGGACCAGACTCTTTGGAAGAATCGTGGAATTTGACGAGGGTGCCGGTGTTGGTTGACGTGGAATCAAGAATGACCATCGACCCGAGTGAGTTTTTGGTTATGTCTACACCAAGGCCGCAGGAGTCAAATGTTGCGCCCTGGAGAACGACAGTGAAGCCTCCAGTACCGGCAAATCCGGTGCGGCAGCCGTTGAACGATATGTTCTTGAAGTTGACCTGCTGATTCGAGTTTTGGATACCGATGCCACCGCCACGAATCGTCTAGATATGTTAGAAAAGCATCTTGAAATTACTCAATGACAATAACATACCACATCTGTTACAGCAATAGTTGATCCGCCGTTGATATGAATGCCGATATGCCCAAGGGAGCCTTGCGGCATGTTAATTTCAACATTTGTTAGGGCACATCCCTGAGCAATACCCCACTGCAATGCAGTGAACTTGGCAGAAGCATCAATGTCAGTTGTATCAAGAATAACATCTTTCAAAGCAATCATAAATGTCGTTTCCGGGTGCCCAGCTGCAGGATCCTGACCATTAATCAAAGTAGAGCCGACAAAGTCAGAACTGGCTTTGATCACAGGCCTGTTCAACGGATCGCCTACAATAATCGTGCCGAGTCGCAGGTCAAGGGTGCTATCAAGTTTATACACTCCGCCAGGTAAGAACACTTCGGCTGGCATATAAGTAACTCCTCTCCCCTCACGAGATCCTCCCTGACCATCGGAATTGATAGCGTCCTGTAGTGCAGCAGTTTGCTTCCCGCTACCGTCATTCTTGACACCATAATCTAAAACATTTCGATGAACAGGGTACGCAGTATTTCCTTGTATAAAAGGTGCTTTCCCACGGCCAGATCCAGTATGATCCTGCGTTTCCAACCAGTACTTCGAAGGCGCCTGGCTTGGAGTGGGATTCGCGCAAAAGTTTCCGCCGGGGTTGGAAGAGCTGATGGATGTGCCAGGATTCGAGCTAGTCACGCTTGCCGCTGTGCTGTCGCCAACAGTAGCATGTAAGTTTGGGGTATTGGTTGTGTCTCCTTTCGTGCCTGGCGTAGGAGTTGGAAATGCCGATGTCACAGGAGGGACTGCAGGTGGCTTTGTAGTGGTAGTTGAGGTCGTTTTCGAGGTGGGATGACTTATATGCGGGAATATAAAAGGAAAGATGGCCCCAGCGAGAGCAGAAATACTGCGTCTCTTTCATTAGCACAACAACAAAACTTTTGGGGAAGTTGGAAAACACACGGCTTCGGTGGGAGATCCAGAAACCCTCGATCAGGCGCAAACAGCTGTGTCGGCTCTGGTAGAGGAAAAGGAAGTAAAGCTGCTCCAGCTGTAGAGGCGAAAGCCACCCACGACCATTCTATATACATGGCTGCTGTTGACGAAATCTCAACGTAGCAGGTAGAAATGAGCGTCTCAACACAGAAGAAAACCGATACACCACTCCGCTCCTTGAGAGATGAATTCTTTTTTTTAAAAAAAAAAAAAAAAAAAAAAAGTAGTACGTACTAGTAACAGCAAAACCCGTGCAAGACGCTTGTCAGGACTGGCTCTTTCACGGTCGCGTTCTCGACGGGACGGGCTAGCTAGAGCAAATTTCCTATTTAGGAAATGTCAATACACTGCCCGTGTTCTGGCATGTCTTGGCAGGAATGTGCCCCGAAATGCAGCTGTTTAATAGGCTGCGTCGTAGCTACATGAAACAAAGTCCACATTTTATAGCCTCTTATTAGTCGCAGTTATTGTCGATCGGCCACTGTCTGGTTCTTACTCCTGCGCTTCGGGCCGTTGGTAAATATTCGGGATCTGTGAAGTCCAATGTTACCATGATGCCAAGACAGACTATTTACCCGGATAAATCCTCAAAGTACGTTTGTCCTTCTTGTTTCGAAAGTGATATGTTTCACGTTTCATATTTCATATATGGAATCATTAACTTGAGGTTGGAGACGCGACCAGTGAAGCTTTTTCCGTTCGCAATGTGTCGATGCTTTTCAAATTGGCTATATTATTTACGTATAGATAAATCCATGACGACTGGGGTATACAATGTAATAAAATGGTAATTAATTCAAAGATTGACACAAAGTGGTTTCCAATTCACTTACCGAATGACACCTTGATTCTATTCTGTGCATACATTATTTTCAGTGTTGAACTCTTTCTACTTCCTACACGTCTACACGTGTTAGCGCATGGTTACACGTCTAAGATCCAGGATATCAGAGTACTATAAACTAGAACATAAATGTCTTTTTGAATTTTGAATTCGATAAGGGATTTTTTCTAGTCCAAACTCGGGCTAATAATGTTACATGAAGCAGAAGTGATGACAAGTTGCAAAGCCCTTCTTTAAAATTCCTCTTGGTGAACTCCTTTGCCCCTTCCAAATTATCGCGTAGTATTACAAAAAGTTATAGAATTTGTCGCATTTTGGACCGCACAACTTCAGAAATAGAATTGCAAATGCTCGAATTTATCTTTGTAGCGAATGGCCCGTAAGATAGCAACCTATCTTCGATAAAATTCTACATCAATACATATGTTTTAAGGACGTTGTCTAAGGCGCTGAACCCTAAGCGGTGGCAACTCTCCCTTGAACGGGATAGGTATCCTGACATCTAGCCAATAACAAACTTAGATTCATAAAGAGACTTCTATTCATATTTCTATTTTTCTCTGTTTGATACAATTTATAGTATTTAAGGGTCGAACTGCGGCATAACTTGCTTCACGACACGGTATAATAAACCCATAACTTTTAACATGAAAAAACACTTCCTAAAAGTCACAGCTGCTCCTTCGACCGCAACGGCCTTGGATACTCCTACCCCTTCCGAAAATATTTTAACAGCAGAGCAATCTATGCCACTGCGTTTTCATTGGCCGCTACAACTACTCTGAATTATAACGATGGATTGGTCAATGGCGTCGATAAGTACACTGCGTATTCCGAAGATGGATCGACTGCCGCTGGTTGGCCATCGTATTCTCAATGGTACGTTTGCTATATGAAATATTACATTTACGAGACATAAAACCGACAGACGTCCTAGAGTATCATTTGAAAATGTGTGGACGAACAACAAGCCCGTGATTTCCCAGTCCTGTACTGAATTTGGCCAGAGGAACCCGTCCGAGCAAGGAATGAATGACCTCCGTGATTCTATCCAGCAAGTAGCGACAGAAACCATAGTCGACCATCGCTACATTCTTGCCATTGCCATTCAAGAATCAAAAAGCTACATCCGTGTTCCAACTATAAAATGGGGGTTGGTAACCCCGGGCCTGATGCAAGATCATGGCGGCACTGGCACCTGTATCGTTATGTATCCTTGCCCGAAAGATAAAATTGTACAAATAACCCATGACGGGACAGCCGGTCCTGCAGGTGGGGATGATTTTGCCATCTTTAGTTGGCGACTCGGTGACCTCTGTCCTAAAGGACAATGTAGCGCAAGGCTACTTACTATAGGGCTACTCGCGCATAAAATTCAGGCTCTGTGGCTCCGTCTGGTCAACTGCAGGACGGCAGGGCCACTCACTGTTATGAATATTATATTGCTAACCGGCTTGGTTACAGCGCACCATGCTTCTCCATTTGAAAATAATTCTTAGTTCTTAATAACAATAGATTGATTTCTTAATCTATTTGGCCAGTTATATTCTTTTTTCTTTGAACTGGGTTAAGTCTTGGGTATATTAACACTGGAAACACATCGGTCGATGTACTCACATTTATATATATATGTAGTTTTCTAGATCTTACATTGATAAATTGTTTACATAAAATATTGTCTATATCTGGACGGCACATATCAATGATGGTGTGGTGGCCAAGGAGCTGTTAAATTTATAAATTAAGTTTCAGTTGGTATGTATGTAGCATTCAAGTTTTCAGTATTGAACCTTTCGACATTTGAAATCAATTGATACATATATCAACATACCCCTGTTGTCTGCCTTCTCTGCATTTTACATAGTTGACGCGACCGAAAGGAAAGGCGCAAAGGAGACAAAAATATAAATAATTATAATTAGATACATGATAAGTTGATAGCAGCCAGGCGCAATGGAGAATGGCGTGATCAGTAGATAGCAACGAAAGGGGGCCGCACTAGCCTGCGGAGTCGATATTTAGTGTGTTCGAGGATAGCCGGTGTATCATGGAGCTTAATGCTCCTACATGCGAGGGATGTTATGACCAGTGGATTATCAGTGGGTTCAGAAAACCAGGGCGATGGATTGTAAGAATCTGAAGGCGGCGGTGCGCGATAAAACTTCTTGTCGAGAGCCCTAAGCCCTAAAGATCAATAGCCCTAAAGCGTGGTGGCAACTGTCCCGATTAGGAAATTTATTTGCCTGCGCTGTGATGTCAGATCGCGAAACCACAGCTTTACGACAATAGTAACATAATTTGTGCTTCCAGTAGCTAATTCCGGCCTAGAAGAAACAACCCAATGACAAGTTACACCGAACCTCGAAAAAAAAGGAACCAAGCAAGAAAGGCTGCAGGAGGAGGCAGTGTCAACGATCGGTCCACACGCGTGCATACCGAAACCCTGGGCCCACGCCGCAAGGACGGCAAACTCATGGCCTCGATATCGCCAGCTTGCATTGGCTGGGAACAAAACACCCGACAGAGCCATTGTTTAAGATCAAGATGAGCCAGCATCGTCGACGCTGGCGCCACCACCCACACCCGTGGCCGACGCTCTCCTTCCCTGCCCCGGCGGCCGCTGCTTCCTGCCCGCACGTCGTCTTCGCAACAGTCGCTGACGGAAAACCTCGGCGGGACCTCGCTTCTCCGTAACCTGGTAACCTTTGCATTTCTCTGTGTATCTTATATCCCCATGTCTGCCGAGGAACACCATGAGTTCACCCGGACCCGCGAGTCGGTGGCTTCTGTCCACAGCGACGAGACTCTTCGCGGCGAGGAGCAGGATGCACCCACCCAAGACAGGCCGCGCGAGCATCGAGTTCGCTTTCGCTCTTTATCTAGGGACCATAACGGAGACGACGCGCGCACTTTGGTTGCTGAACGTCTAGAACACACTGATCACCCCCGTCAGCCATTTCATCCGCCGCCTACATCAAGACAAGATGACTCGCAGCGACAGTCCGAGGATGTCACAAGTGCCAAACGAGCCCAGCTCGTCCATGACCAGAACCTGCCGCCAAAACAAAGAGATGTCGACGGTGCCGGTGACAAAAATAGGGAGGCAGAGGTCGAGGAAGAAAACAAGTTGAAAAAAGAGAAAGAGAAGCAGAAGAAACTTTTCAATTTCGACAAGGCGAAGAAACTCTGGAGTGTCGACAAAGCGCGAGAGATCGCCCGAAAGTTAGGCCGGCCTCCCATGCAGGGCGACGGACTGACCTCGTCGGTTCCCGATACAACCTGGGCTGGAGATGAAGGCGTCGCTTTATCGAATATGACCGACAACCCGCACAAGACGGACGAACAACGTCGACAAGAACAAGCTCACGCAACTTCGGAGGCACATCGACTCGTGCGTGAATTGACACAGCACCGCAAAGTCCCAAGGTCTCGCCCTCGCCCCAGACAACCATCAGAGGCGGGTGCTCCGTCCCTTGCAACAGACGAAGAAGCCCAAGAAAAGGCTCGAATGAGTGGCGGCGGAATCTTGGGTAATCTGCTCAAACTTCACCAAGCACAACAGGGGCATGACAGCAGATCGAATAGTACCAGCACGGATATAGACTCAGAAGGAGGGCACACCTCAGGCTGGTCGAGCCCATCCTCTGGAGCTGCCACGCCGCGCAAAGAAAAGCTCAAATGGTACAAAAAGGACCAGAATAAATCAACAAGCTCACTAGTCGGTGCTGCCTCGAACATGAGTGCCACAGGGGCTCCTAATCACTCGAATCAGATGTTGTCGGCAGCGGCAAGGAAACGAAAGCAGAGTGGCAAGCCTCAGTTGGAAGACGAAATTCGAGTAACTGTACATATTGCCGAGATTATTTCGCGCCAACGTTATCTGATGCAGCTTTGCCGCTCTCTTATGAAGTTCGGCGCTCCAACTCACCGACTCGAAGAGTACATGCAGATGACGGCCCGTGTTCTCGAGGTGGACGCCCAATTCCTGTATTTACCCGGCTGTATGATCATGTCTTTCGACGATTCCTCAACAAGAACAGCCGAGTTTAAATTGATACGTGTTTCACAAGGTGTTGACCTCGGTCGACTTGCTGATACTCATAGTGTATATAAAAATGTCGTACATGATTTGATCGGCGTGGAGGAAGCGGCGAAGCAACTGGAAGACATTATGAACCGCAAACCCAAGTTTCCTACATGGTTCTTGGTTATTATGTACGGCTTGGCCAGCGCCACCGTTGGACCTTTTGCTTTCAACGCCCGTCCTATTGACATGCCGATCTCGTTTATCCTCGGCGCGATGCTAGGGTTTATGCAGCTGGTGCTTGCACCTCGGTCTACATTATACTCAAACGTGTTTGAAGTATTTGCTTCTGTACTTACGTCATTCCTCGCTCGTGCGTTTGGGAGCATCAGATGGGGCATCGTAGACGGAAAACAGGAGTATCTATTTTGTTTTTCTGCAATTGCCCAGGCGGCCATTGCCCTTATTCTGCCGGGGTTCTTGGTGTTATCGAGCAGTCTGGAGTTACAGTCGCATCAACTGATTGCGGGCTCTATCAGAATGGTTTATGCTATCATTTACTCCCTCTTTTTGGGTTACGGAATCACGGTAGGAGTCACTGTCTACGGGCTGATGGATGGAAATGCAAATTCAAATACATCCTGTCCTCCGTCGCCGATAAAAAACCCGTATCTTCAGCGATTCCCGTTCGTGATTGCAATGTCGATATGGTTAGTTATTCTTAATCAAGGCAAATTCAAGCAAGCCCCAGTCATGATGATCATTGCTTTTACTGGCTATGCAGTCAACTACTTAGCCACAAAGCGCATCGGCAGTAATTCAGAGGTTGCCAACACACTGGGAGCCTTTACTATTGGTGTGCTGGGAAATCTATACAGCAGACTGTGGCACGGTCATGCTGCAACAGCCATTCTTCCGGGTATTTTCGTGCTGGTGCCATCAGGCCTTGCTGCTACTGGATCTTTAATCTCTGGCGTGGCATCTGCAGACCAGATCCGGGGAAATGTTACTGGACACAAGAACGAGTCGAGCGGCGGAAGCTCAGGAGGAGGAGGAGGAGGAGGCGGTGGTGGTGGAGGTATGGGTGGTTCAGATACTTCGGTGTTCAATCTTGGATTTGGCATGATACAAGTTGCCATTGGTATTACGGTGGGCCTGTTCATGGCAGCTTTGCTGGTTTATCCATACGGAAAAAGACGCAGTGGATTGTTTAGTTTTTGATTCCATTGTGGCATTGTGCGCCAGCATATTATTATGTTGGATTATGTGCATGCTGTCCAGTTTATCAATGTATTGTCAAGCGAGGAAATGCATTAGGAGCCGCTATGTAGTATATAACATGGAGTTTTTGTTCCAACACTTCCAAGACAAGCGAAAATATCACGCATCATGCATCCCTTAACATAAACCTCCATTATCTATCCAGTCCATTTAATGTGCAAATCTAAAGTCTAGTCGTTTACTCCCCTCATCCGTCGTAGTCTCTAGATACACAAGTTTCTCTTGCTCACTCAAACCATTCCACTTTCTATCCCGCGACTTGTTCCGCCACACATAGTACGCCTTTGTGAGCATGTAGAGGAGAATATTAACACAGACAAGGATCACCAGCACGCGATTGCCGCGCTTGTACCGTGGTGCGTCATCGGCTCGGTAAATATTCGATGCGATTATACCGCCGGCTTGCACGCACATGTTGTATGCGGCGGCAGAGACAGTGCGCGATCGCACAGTGTTGGAGTTTCGTGAGTTCCAACCTACCTGTATGGGATGGGCTGCGGCAAAAAAAAAATTTAGCGTAACATTCTCAATCTGCTTACGGGAGTTTCTAAAACTTACCGTTAGGATAGCCGACCAAAAGAGTCATAATCACCCATGCTACCCATTTATTAGCACTGTTGATGTCGACCGCGTACAAATAAACCAGAAACGGCAGGGCCCAGATCTGGCCAGTCACCGCCGTCAGACTCAATTGACCGGTTATCTCACTCGCATAAGTGATTATGAGCATTAGGATTATGTGCAACACGCTAGACGGAATGGTGAGGAGATTGGTCTGGAAAGTGTTGAACCCGATGCCCTTGAGGGAAAGTGTGAGATAATTGGTCGGTGTGCTCATGGGGTTTTGGAATGTTACTCCGATAATGTACAATGGCCAAAGGTCATAGTCAGCCAGAGACTTGATTAGAAGTTTTGGCGTGATGGGTTCGCGGTTGTGCATGGAAGACTTGGAGGGATCTTCCCGGATACATCGGTTGACGATGATTTTCTCTTCTCTGTTTTCCGCTTAGTATTCATTATCCGAGGGAGCAAGAAGGCATATAGCATACCGCTCAGTAAACCAGCCATTTTTCCCCCGGAACCAGCTTGCTGTTTTGGTCGGCGCGGCTGGCATGAGGCCTACAGCTAGAATACCGACGACGAGTGTGACGAGACCCTGGAGACGAATTAGTTAGGGGTCTAGTAGAGACACTTTATGTTTAATAAATACCTCAATGAGAAATAGCCATCTCCATCCAGACTGTCCCAGCACGCCGCGCATATGCAGAAGGCCAAAGGCCAGGAAACTAGCCAAGATATCCGCAATCGACATGGCCGTCCAGAAGAAGCTCAGTCTGATAGAGAGTTCGTGGTGTTTGTAGAAGTAGGATAGATACAAAATGATCTATCAAAATCAGTATTCTTTTAGACAAAAGGCATTGGAATTGACATACATCTGGAATAAAACCCCCCTGCAAAATAGCTAAAAGGGCTCTGCACGTCAAAAAAGCCGTGCGCCCGTTCAGCCAGTACTGCCCACAGGCGACAATTGACCATAATATCATCTGTGCTGGAATCCATCTATCCGGGCCAACCCATTTACTCACCAGTTGCGAGGGAAGCTCGGCACATAGGAAAGCAAGTTTGAATACGGTGTTTCCTAAATTGTAGTCTAGTCTGACGTGAGTATACCAAGCATCTCGTATGAAGTGTACAAAGAACGACCAACCATTTGTAGTCATATGTAAATCGTTCAGGAAATTATCCGTCAATGCCTGCTGTATATTTGCCCGATCCAGCTCCAGTGCCATGAACATTATGCACGTAAAAATCAATATTCTAATATCAATCTTCCGGATCAACGCGTACTCTTCACGCCATGTCCACCGAAAAGAAGGGTCAAAACGGTGTATATTCTCCCAGTCTGGTCGAGGCTGATAATCCTTTGCCGTGTCTGGAGAGTCGAAGACTGATGGCTGGGTCGCTATCGAGTCGAGATCAAAGCTAGGAATGCCGCCGTCCTGTCTCTTCCTGAACAGCCTGGTGAGCCAGAACCGTTGCTCGCCCTTGGGGTCAGCCAATGGAGCAATATCAGAAGAAGAAAGTGAGGAGGTGCTTAGGGTCGCTGGGTTTTTGTCCGGTATGCGATTGCCATCTGGAGATGTTTCTAGGGATACTGGATCGGTGGCGCCGTACGAGCGATTGGCCGCCCTAACTACGCGACCGGTGAGAACGGTACTCATTGCGTTAAGGTGAAGAAATGTTTCCGATCAATCCTTGTTCGTTGACATTGGGAGATTTTCTGGGGCACCTAGGACAACTTTCTGAACCGACCGATAGATTCCAGTTCTTCGCCATCATACTCGGAACAATTCGCACAACTTATAACCACATGGCAATGCCGGTGTCGGTCCAGATAGACAATGACACGGAGTCGTCATTGTGTCAACTACTCACGACATACAGCACAAAACAAATTCCCCGAGTAAACACTCAACCGAGAGTGGTAGACGATGATACCATATCCCCGCCAAAAGCGGCAAGGGCCGTGCAGCTGATAAGGAAAACTGCGACAATCAATGAATTGAGCGGCAGGCGCGCACCTTGGCATAATTAGCAATTGACGGCGTGTAGCTGGCTGCGCATTGTGTCTCTGCGTGCTGAAGGTGTTTTATGACGCAAGCTGGTCGAGGCATGGTGTGATTTGTGGTGGTGGTGATGGAAGTAGGCCTCTGTTAGCGTCATTGGGCGTAAAAGCTGATAGGTGACCCGGCTTGTTATCCAAGAGAGATAACAGGCCCTTGTAGACAAGGTCTAGATGCGACGGTCGAAAGACGAGGTCAAGTTAGGGTTCTGGGGTTGAGAGGTACGTCTAACCTAATCGGGAAGGATGGGGGTGCATCCGATATCTGGGGGTTGGTTTTGTATATCGACTGAACATATAATAACCAAATAAAATGGCACTGGAAAATATGAAGGAAAGAGAGAGAGGGAGAAAAAGCAAAATATGCATTGATAAGTAAATATCAGTATAAACCTCCCAACACTTGAATCCATTTACAAGAGACACGCAGACGAGTGAGACACTGACCAGCCTCACACAAAGACGTTTTCTCTAGCATCAATCTCGGTACAAGAGGACGGCCCAAGGAAATATGTAGTGTTCCTTTGGCGACTCGTGGGAGGAAATCACAGCTGGATGCTTATTCTATTCTCAAATCCATGCTGAGCCTATGTGGAGTCGAGGCCGGTTAAGCGTACCGTTGTAAACATTGGGACATCGAGGGAAATGAAATAAAAGAAGCGACATTTGGCGGAGACGAAACATGAAATTTGTGTGCATATATTTAACATTGAGATATCCCCTATTCTGGCAAATAAAAGAGGTTGATTCTGGGAGATTTGGTAGCAAAACACCACCATTATAAATAAGTGTCAACCCTCATAAGAACAGCCTTCACAATATGAAAGGTGAGATGAAGGAAGGAAAAAAATTCAAAAAAGCCGTCTAATCGACCATTAAATACCTGGCCAGAAGCGCAAGGGGCGCGGGGTGCCAAAGCTTCTGTCCGGGCAGCGTTCCTACTGGTCGCTCCGCGTTCCTTGGTGCATCAACAATGTAACGCGGAGATGCGGGGAAGCGAGGTGTCTGTCTCTGACAGTACATGTAATTTACACCGAAGAAACATACACAGAATGTAGTTCCATTTGAGTCGAGATAACAGCTATTTCTAAAGATTCAACGTTCACTACAATTTCTGTGCTTGCAAATCTAGCATGTCGGAATATAGACTATGATCAACTGCTCTTTGCATTAAGTAGTGTTAACTCTTGAAAGAACTCGTCTCGTAGTAGCTTCGCATAGTGTCGCTACATGTCCGAGGAAGCGGATAAAAGTATCGACACTGCCAGAACATCCATTCGGTCTACTTGGAAAGCCGCAATAAAGCTGCTTCATATTCATCTCTTCCCAGCATCTTCCTTGAGAGAAACAATCCGGTTTAGCACGACCTTGTCCTCAGTCGAATCCGAGTCCATGGCCTAGTAAATGTCAGTGTTATGAATATATCCTAACAATATCTTTAGACTCACAAAGTAAGCAATACGCAGCGCCTGGAATCGGACACTTTCGGGACCATGTTTTTCTTTCTCTCCTTCAGCTTCAGGCCAAGGAGCTCTCCGACGAACTTCCTCGAAGCCAGGTTCAATGAGGGCATCTGAATAGATATCCTCGCTCTTGGGGTTGATGTCATTAAGAAAACCACCCTCGGCAGCACCAGGATCATCTGATTTGAAAAGCGCAGAATGGATGCGAACTTCGACATTTCGCGAGCCCTCTGGAACCCACTGGATATATGTCTTTGGTTTCTTCCCTTCTTTGTTGAAAACTGCTCGGACTTCGGTGATCTTGCCGTCTGCATCTTTGGAAAAGCTTGTTGCCGTGATGGGATATGGCATGTTGAGAAGACCGACTGTCTTACCCGGTGCCAGGCGGAAATAATCCTTGCTATCCACCTCGCGGAAATCGGAATGATCAATGTAAACGGTTTTGGTCACGGGAACTTTGTGAGAACCAAACTCGGGGTTCTTAGGAGAGAAAGGAACGCTGACTTCACGTTCACTCTCTTCAAGCGAGTCCGCATCTTCGAGCACGATTTTAAGAGGGTCAAGCACCAGCATGAGGCGGGGGACCGTCATTTCTAGGTATCGGCGAATACTCTGTTCAAATCTGGTAAGTCGGATGAGTGTGTTTGCTGTAGTTACGCCCAGATCGTTAATGAACGAGAGAATAGCTCCAGGTGGTACACCTCTCCGTCTTAGAGCGATGAGGGTGTATAGTCGGGGGTCGTCCCATCCTCTGACGTATTTTTCATCAACCAGCTGTTTGAGCTTACGTTTGCTCATGACGGTGCCTGTAATGTTGAAACGACCTGAGGTATTTCAAATCAGCCAGATAGGATCCTTTCCAAGGAACACTGACACTTACCATATTCACGCTGCATTGGCTCGTATATGGAGAGCGTCTTGTTGAGCCATTCGTAACTCTCCCGTGACTGGAAGAATTCTGTTGTGCAAAGACTGTGGGTAATACCTTCGAAACTAAATGCTAGTCAGTCGGAGGGCAACAAGTAGTTTGAACTTCGTATACCTATCTGTGACTCCATGAGTCATATCGTAGGTTGGGTAAATAACCCATTTATCACCAGTCCTGTAGTGGTGTTTTGACAGAACTCTGTAGGCTGCGATATCCCTATACCCAAGTCAGATGAAAATCCGTGCACCACATTGTAGAAAAAAAACTGTACCAGTTCTGCGGGTTCCCGCTTTCTATATCCTGTTTAAAGCGCAGGAAAGCAGCTTGGGGTTTGTATTTCCCATCACGCATGTCCCGGAACTTCTGGAGATTGGTTTCCACATCCTGCTCGGCATGCTGACAGCGGTACCTTGGCGAAGTGCCTTTCTCCCCACCGCGCTGCAATTTAATCTCTGCATCGTTGCAGTGGCAGACATATGCCTTTTGGAGGTTAATGAGCTGTTCAGCATGTGCGTATAGTTTATCGAAGTTATCGCTCGAATAGGTAATCGCGTGCGGTTTGAATCCTAAGACGTAAGCGTTTGGCTAAATTGAATTGGAAAGCAGTCGTACCAAGCCATTCAACAATTTCGATAATGCTGGTAAAGTATTTCTCCTCCTCACTCTCAGGGTTTGTGCTTTTATCAAAAAGTCAATAGGACGGAAATTTTTTGTTTATATGTGTCGAAATAAGTACTCATCGAATCTGACAATTAGCATGACGTGACTCGCAAGTTAGAATCCGAATATCTACCTAAGATTCTATACCAAATATTAGAAAAAAAAAGGATCCTTTTTTGGATGGCGGTTTAACTTACTGTTTTTCCTCCATGGAAACGAGCAAATCCAAAATTGATAGCAATTGCCTTGGCATGACCTTTTCACCCCATGTTAGATGGAATCGTCTTGGTCGGCTTGAGGAGCATACCTAAATGCAGACTTGGAACACGTCAATATCCTTCATATAAACACGTGCAATACGGATACAATAAAAAATACTCACAATCCATTGGGCTCAGGTGGGAACCGAGTAATAGTGTCCGGTCCGGTTGGTCTCTCTTCGTAGACTCTCGCGAGGAATCCTTCCTTGAACATCGAGTCGGGATCGATTGGAGTTTCCTCCTGCTTTGGTTTCGGGGCGTTTTCTTTCTTTGGGGCAGGCTCCTTCGCCTGCTGCGCCTTGGTTGCCTCCTTGCTCGCCTTTTTCGCTCGCTTCGCCAGGCGCTTCTTCAATTCGCCCTTGGAGACCATCTCGCCAGTCTCCTCGTCGAGCTGTAGCTTGGCTACTCCTTCAGCGACGGCGTCCGCCATGTTGGATCGAGGGACGGATCGTAGGAACCTGGAATATTAGAGACAAGAAAGTTGTGGAGTTGTTAAAATCAAAGAGCGCCTCCTTGTTTGTAGCTTTGGTGGGGAAGCAAAAAAACCGGGTGTGGTCGCGGGGCTGTGACTCACGAGATAAGATACGGGATAAGATAAGGAAAGGCCGACAACAGTCACACTTGTACACTCGATGTATTAAAGAATTGCGAGAATTTCAGTATTTACTTCTCGAACGATTTATTTTGGATATATATAGTGTAAGAAATACTCAGTCAAAAAATTCCCTATCCGACAAAAACATCGCCCAGCCTCTTCCACAACAGCTTCCCTTTGCCAACTGGCTTCGTTCCCTGGGCACCAGACACATCCTGGACTACATCCTCTCTTCTTCCAGTCCAAATATCCATTTCTTCGAGTTTTACCCACTTGGTCTTGTTCCAAAACTTGTAGCCCAATACCAGGATCAAAAAAACGGGTATAAGGATATAATTGATGACGAAATCTTTCGCACTGAAAGGATTGAGAAAGGCCGTGTATCCTTGGAAGAAAACCAGGAAAATGTTTGCTGCAACAGAGAGATATGTGCCATAGGGATAAAATGGCGAACGATATGGCAGAATGGAGGGATCCTGGTTCTGGACTTTCAGGGCTCGGCGGAAGCGAATATGGGCAATGCCGATAGAGCCCCATACTATGAATGTAGCCACTGCAGGTATTTGTGAGATTTTGATAGAAGAAAACAAAAAGATTAGGAAAAGATGCGGCTTACCTCCAGACAAAGTAATCAAAGCCGAGTAAACCACACCCGCGCTCGACGATAAATCGAGAAACGAGATACAAGCAAAAACATTGGTGAAAATCAGTGCTGCCCAAGGAACTCCGGCTTTATTTGTTACACCCAAGAACCTAGGCGCTTTTCCATTCCTTGCCATGAAAAGGATGGTTCTTGAGGCGACATATAGCGAGCTATTCCCTGCAGATAGCACGGAAATGGCAATAAGCGCATTGATCAGATGAGCGGCTGGCAATATTCCGGCTTCAGTAAGTGCAATGGTCAACGGCGAACTGGCAGTTTTAGACCCTGACGAAAGCAGGCGAGGATCATTATAGGGTATCAATATGCCGATAAAAAACATCATCCCCAGATAAAAGACGAGAATGCGCCAGAAGACTTGACGGATTGCTTTGGGTACAGCGCGACGCGGATTGGATGACTCTCCTGCAGTGATACCGACCCTATATGTTGGTTAATTTCACATGTTAAATGCATGAAGATGCGGAAAACCCTACATTTCTGTCCCGGCATACAGAGTTCCAGCCACAACAAAAGTCTTTGCAACACCATTGATCGAATCAGCAAAGGCTCCGGGGTGGTGCCAATATTTGAAACCGATCTTTTGAGGCCCAATGCCGCCAGCGCTTATACATATAGCGAGGATAAAGAAGACTATCAGTGACAGGACCTTGATTCTATAAAACGTCAGCATGAAACAAGGCTTCTTAACGATAGGAAGACACACAATGCCAACCAAAATTCCACTTCACCGTATACCAGCACACCCAGACTAGACATTCCAAGGAACAGGAACCAAAAGATTAAGATCCAGGCCCATAACGGGACCGTATCTGTCCAGTATCCTATAACGAGACCAATGGATGTATACTCATTGGCCAGGACCTTCAAAATCTTAGTCAGACGTTCCGAATAATAGTGGACTCCACTCACCGTAACCCATAAGTACCAATAAGCCCATCCCAAAGCAAAGGCGACGCTATCATCCATAAATCTTTCTGCATATTCCACAAAAGAACCAGTCACAGGAATGAGCGTAGCCATTTCACCCAGTGCTTGCCTGTCAGATACAAATTTAGCAATTATCTTGTCGTCTTAGAGAAGCATTCAATACATGACGAAGAAAACAATAATCCCAACCAGCGCAAAACTAATTAAAACTCCTGCTGGTCCTCCGTTGCTCAATGCATTACCAGAACCAACAAGGATACCGGGTCCAATGATACCTGCGCATTATGTCAGAACGACAGAGGAAAAAAGAGGCTTCATTATCTGCGAGATTAACTTACCACCGATGGCAATCATCTGCAGATGCCTCGACTTTAGCTTGCGATGCAGGGGCGCCGAATACGCATCCTTGGGCCCATCTTCATCGGGTACGCCATCTTCAACTGTTTTCGTGTTGTTATTTTCAGGAAAAGTGTTGAAGCTCAGGTTTGCATCTTTTCTCTGATTATTTTGTGACTCGCCATGCGCAGCCATTGCAAAAGCTCCGAAGATCTGGCCGCCGATAGGGTTTAGCGGGATGGGGGCTACTCAGGCAATCGGCGCATGTGTCAAACAACATTCACAACTGTCGAGCGGACAACAGGCTATATAACCATATGAAAATTCTATTAGCTAGTAAGCAGGACAGGTATCACAATATCTGCTATTTTTCGTGTCATGAAGATCTCTTGGCTGACTTTTCCGGTTTGGGCATGATCTGGGGGTCTCTGGTGATGGTGTGATTGCTGGTATCAATCTCCTCATAACGCGCTATTCCTATTTGGTGTGGAATTCCACATGGCCGACAGCATTTTTTACATTAGTTATTCGTGGAAAATATACCGTGAAAAGAAATTCAAATGTAGGCAAAGAGTTAAAACAAGCTTGGCAAAAACTTTCGATGTCTGTTAATTAAAAGAGTTGTCGTTGGACATGATGTACAGAGCAAATACGGAAAAGCCACAGCCAACGAACCAGTTTCCACGATTATTACCTATGTGAGTGATGTATAATTCAGAAATCACGCTTGTCTAATAATAACTATGCTATACATAAGTGGGACTGAGCCACGAGGCGGCGAGGTGTCATAACCCTAATGCGCCATTCTGCGGATGGCCCCTATACTTTTCGAGGCTCGCGTTTAGGACCATCACATTCAATGTCATCCATGTCGGGGTTTTTCGCTGTGTAATTAATTTTACATCATGGGAAATGGTCCTTCTCAGGGAATTTTGAGTGGTCAGCTTTTAAGAATATTTCATTTCCCAAATACATTCAACAAAGTGCCAGCTGGTATATTTTGACAGGCACGTTACATGTACTACCACAATGATAGCGATATCCTTACAATTCAATAGGCTTTCCGTCCACTCCCCGAAGACCATGTCCCAACAAATCCAAAGAGAGCTTGGTAATTTCCGACCCACACTGATCAAGCAACCAATGTGCAATCATATCCATCCCTGTACACGCGGTGGACGCCGTCCAGATATCCCCATCCGTCACCCAATTCAACTTTTCGGCGCTCTTCACCCATTTCACGGCTGGATATAATTTCTCGGCCAAGGTGATAGCGCCAGGGTTGACCGCTGCGCGCTTGCCATCCAAAAGACCTGTTTGGGCGAGCACCAGGGAGCCCGTGCATGTAGTGAAGATGGTCTTTATTTCTTTCTTTGCCAAGCGGTCCTTGATAAAGGCAATCATCTCATCGGGCATCTTGTATTCCGGCAAAGGTCCACCCATAAGTACATAGTCGAGCGGCGGGCAGTCGGCACATGTCGTGTTGCCCACCGCGGTGATATTCTCAACCTCTAGCTTAACTGGCACGTTTCCGCTAGTGGAGTCTTGGATATGATAGAACTCAAGTTCCAGGCCTTGCTTGTGCGCGTCTTTGGGAATTAAACCCACATCCTCGCACAGCTTGAGCATGCTTACGTTGGACCCAGACAGGACATCGAGGGATCCCATAACGTCAAGCGCTTGATAAGGATAGAGAGGCATACCAAATCGAATGGGAGCCATTTTGAATAATAATATAGATGTTCCAGTTTTGGATGTTTTTGATGAAAAGTAGTGTTTGAATGATATATTGAAATAAAGATACTGCATGGTAACCGGGAAATGGAAGGTTTTATATACTGCAGACTACCCCTCTTTATCATAAAAAGATCTTAACTTCCTGATGTATCGCTTACACTTTCCAGCCGAGAATCATTCAAGCTTGGACCAATGCGACGAGGGAATAACTGCCAATGAACAGGATTACTCTGGAAGGCAGGTAATCCAAGAATCTTGTCGCCTAGTGTAACGAGCTCGTATAAGCCGGCTAGAGCTCTGGAAGGGAAGTGGTGCCGGAAACATGCAGATCATTATGCATGCATTACTGGGGTTTCCTTCAATAATAATTGAGACTGTTCGGAGTCCAAGTTGTATATGCTGGGGGGTATTGTATACTCGCGTCCACCTGCCATCCGGGAGTGTGCCTCGGTTCTTCCTTCCTTCCGGAATGCTCAGTACGACCGGACGACAACATCACATTTCATGATGCGTTGAGAGATTTTTATTTTTTCCTTGGCCCAACTCGCGTTTGTTGTATTATGACACATTATTATTTCGAGCAGGCCATACACTTTTGACCAATTTCAATTGGATAACCGCGAAACGTGTGGACCCAACGCCAAGCAGCACCTCTGTAGTATTTCACAAGGCATCTTCATTTGTTTCTACCAAATGGACGACACTCGATACATGTGCCCAAGACCGAGAGCTTCGCGTGCTTGTATTCCATGCAAGAAGCACAAGACACGATGTCTCCCGTCCGCTCATTCACCGCATTGTCGACGGTAAAGCCTTCTTTTTTTTTTTTTTTTTTTTTTTTTTTTTT